>JAVQIZ010095753.1:0-23919 GCA_036023535.2 Galaxias brevipinnis | reverse complement strand
GTGTGCGCGTGTGAACACGTGTGTGTGTGTATACGTGTGTGTGTGTGTGAACACTTGTTTGAGTGTGTGTGCGTGCATGCGTGTGCGTGCCTGCCTGCATGTTTGTGGTTGTGTGTGTGAGTGTGTGTGTGTGTGTGTGTGTCCTGACTGACCTCGTCCAAAGAGTCGTTGAGCAGCTGCGCCCGTCGTACTTTGATGTTGAGGAACAGAAGGTTCATGTCCACTCTCTGTCTGCGAGACACTTTGTTCACCAAGCTTTGCTGATGGAAAAACATAATTTACTTACTGTTTAACACACGTTAAACATTACCCTGGAGATATTTACCAATCAATCTACAGTATAAGATATGTTAAATATTACCCTGGAGTTTATGCTAACTTATTTACCAGCCTTTATTGAGATGGCACAGAGATAATATCAATCTAAAGTCTAAGACACATGAAATATTACCCCGGAGTTTATGCTAACTTATTTACCAATCAATCTACAGTCTAAGACAGGCCCAACATTAATCTACAATTTATGTCAATGTATTCACTATACTTTGCTGAGGATGGGAAGAATCAAAAACATCATAATATCATAAATGTGTGTGCGTGTGTGTTTGTGTGACGTTGTGTGTGTCTGTGTGCGTGTGTGTGTGTGTGATGGTGTGTGTGTTTGTATTACCCGTGCCATGCTGATCATCTGCTGCTCAGAGTCTCTCTGGATGATGGACTTCTTTACTACAGTGGAGAGGATGAAGGGAAACTGACAGAAAGAAAACCTGCAGACAGAAAGAGAAAAGGATGAAGGGAGGAGAATACATGAGGAAAGAGGAGAGAGAGTTTCATTTCAGACAGATCCATGCACATAGTTATTCTACAGGACTAAAGGAAGAGAAACAGGATAACAAACCTAACCCTAACCCTAAAGGAAGAGATAACAGGATAACAAACCTAACCCTAACCCTAAAGGAAGAGATAACAGGATAACAAACCTAACCCTAATCCTAAAGGAAGAGATAACAGGATATCAAACCTAACCCTAATCCTAAAGGAAGAGATAACAGGATAACAAACCTAACCCTATATAGTAGCAGTAGTATAGTAGTAGGTTACCTGTTGGAGTGTCCGTAGCTCTGCCAGGTGCGGTACTGCTCCATGATGTCAATGTGCTCCAACGTCATGTTGTAGAACTCAGTGAAAGGCATGATGGGAGGAGAGGAGACGCTGTTGGCTGCATCTGGAATGGATGTAACGGGATTAGACTGTGTGTGTGTGTGTGTGTGTGTATGTGTGTGTGTGTGTTTATGTGTGACTGTGTGTGTTTGTGTGTGTAACAGAAGAGATCTAGATTGTGTCTGAATGAGTGTGTGTGCGTGTGACTGTGTGTGTGTCTGAACAGTACAGGAATAGAGCATCAGGTGTGTGTGTGACTGTAGGTGTGTCTGAATGAATGTAGGGGTGTGTGTGTGTGTGTGTGTGTGTGTGTGTGTGTACTCACTGAACAGCGCCAGCACCTTGGTTGCCGAGGGAACCCACCAGGAGCACTTTGCCAGAGGTGGAAGGTCGTCAGGCTCGGCGGGAAACAGCCGTGTGGAGATGAACTGAATCAGACGCTCTACCAGCTGTCTGAAACGACGGCCTGACAGCCTGGTACACACACACACACACACACACACACACACGCACACACACACACACACACACGACATATACACACACAGACACACACACACACACACACACACACAAACACACGCGACATATACACACATACACACAGACACACGACATATACACACATAACACATATAGACACACACACACACACACACACACACACACACACGTGTGAACACACACATCAGACATTAAACATATACAAACACACACACACACACACACACACACACACACACACATACATCAGACATACACACACACACACAATTAGATACACACGTATGAACACATGTCAGACAAGAAACATATACAAACACACACACACACATACATCAGACATACACACGACACACACACACACACAAAGACGTACGGCAGCATATAAGAACACTATTACTTACAAAATAGTAATAATAATAATTCATTTTTTTTAGATAGCGCTTTTCTAAAACCGAAAGTCGCTGTACAGCATCAACATAGTTAACATGACACAAATAAACAATTAGACAGACATAGTAAATAGTAAAATGTAACATTGTCAAGGTTGCATTTATTCCAAAACGATTTAGTTTTCCAAGATAGTCTTTTGACACGTTATGTAGGGTGAGTGTTTTATTTCGTAGGGGAGACTGAGTATTATGTTACTATGTCAAATGACTGATGGCAAATAGTACTACCATATCTACTGTGGTTCCCCATATTCCTCACTGCATATTTTTGGTAGATAGCAGGAAAGAGGACAATAAGTAAAAGAGGAACTACTACCTGAAATACAGGCATTCCACTTCCCAGAGTTCTCCCTCCATAAACGCTGTTGTCAGCGACAGCCAGAGGAGTAATTAATCTTAGCCAGAGGAGTTGGAAAAAAGAGAGATGCACAAGCACAAAAGCTATCAAGATGACAAGACTGCGCCGTGCAATTTACAGGGATTTCATAGCCGACAAGGAAACAAACGGCATGATAAACTTGTTCTAGTAGGGTGGGAACAGATTGCCAAGGTGAGGCTTGTGTTGATATTTTTTGTAATTGATATTTCCAACCAAGCATCATGAGTCAGGCATTCATCATTCAGCCGATGAAAATAATATAGGGGGTGCATTGTGTGATTAGCCCAGTTCTTGTTTTTATTGAAAATAGGAAACGTGGTGTATATGTCTTCCCCGAGAGATTTTTCAGAAGGAAATACAATTTCCACCAGTGCATCATGTTTAATAGGCAATTGAATTGAAGTGCAGTAGCCTTGTATCCTTATACAGCAAAGACATTTGAGAGGGCTCTGCTGAAATATTAAATAGAACAGGGCCGACAGAGACGTTATCAAGAAAACCAAGTCAGTCCTTGTAAAAGAGCCCTCAAGTGGATAGCCCCAAAGTATGCATAGAACTTCATAATGACCACACAGAGAAAGAGTTCTAAGAAATGTAATTTCAGAAAAATAAGCAGGAAAAGTTCAACAGTTCATAATGGAAGATTGGTAGTTCAGCCTACAATCTAGGGCCGAATAAACTTTACAATGTCATCACAGCACACGGCCACACGCTATAAGAAACGTTTTAGTTTTTTTTTTAAGTTCAGTGTGTAAACCTTTCATTTATACCATCCAACCCACCATCATACCCTTTCCAAAGTTTGGAGGCAAAGTGAAGCACTACACCGATACCACTTGGAATGTAATTGTTGCAGTCTCGACAAATTGCTGTGTCAATAACAATATTGTGCTTCATCGACATTGCTGTATTCCCAGTGACTAGCAGCCTTTACAATTAGTCAGCCTGGCTTCAATAATGATTAGAATTTATGAAGTTGAAGACGTCAATATTTAATCTATTGCTGTTCAACAGCTGCCAACGGCAGACCTGCAAGTCACATAAAAAATGCAAAAGAATTCAAAGACAGACCAGTCTTTAGTGTTGTGGGTGAGAAAGCCCTGTACTCACTTTTCTCTGTAGCCAGATGCCTTTAGCAGTAAACTATAAATATTTCAGAGCATACTAAGGTGAGAAAATGATCCAATCTTAAGTAAGAAATGTCATTATTTTGAAAGGCACAGCGTCGTTCCCTTGTTTTTGTTCTGCTGTTGTATATTTTCAATAGACCAGGTGCCGAAAAGGCCACTTTTTCTCTTAGCTCCGGTCCACATTTGAAGCTGCTCAGCCACTAATGGAGCATCCCAGGAAAATGAGCAACAGAAAATACTGTTGAGGGAGTTGCATTTCCACATTCCTCTCTCCGGTACTAAAACAACATTTTTACATTACAAAGTATAGACATTGCGACCGGGAAAGCTAATTATTCGTCTCACATTTACCACTCCAGCAAACAATCTAATGTTGCAGGTTGTTTTCATAATTTCTGTTGATCTGATAAGGTACCAAGCTGGTGCCGACTTTTAATAACATCGGATTACTCCATAGGATTCTAGATTGCTGTGCCAAATATGAAATCCTTACTTCTTCCCAAAACAATGCGGAAAACAAGGGGCATAAGGTTTACTTTGATTGCAGTGTAAAGTACAACACATTTGATTTAGCATTTTTGATCTTTTTTTTTTTACCCAGCTGTGAAGTCTGGCAAATGTAAATTGTGCTAGACCTTTTACTGTACGTATAATCAGTGCTAACCTATAATGCCAAGCAAAATAAAGTAAAAACATAACCTGACTGTGACCCTATGTTATTTAAAGGTGTGAACCCGAGCAGTAAGTGGTTGCACACTTTCTTGCACACATAAATAGGCCACCAACTGAAAGGTCAACTGTCCATTCCTGCCAGGTAACTGCCTAAATATGCCTGTACCCCCAGAAATAATGGACCCCTTTTAACATCACTACAAGTGCTTCTTAAAAGTGTCTGTTCCAGTTCTAGGAATGTTCACATTAGATTACTAATATTCATCAAGTGTTTTGGTGTTGTGAAGGCTAAAAGCATTACAGTTCTCTTTTATATCAACTAACTGCTCCTTGAGAGGGAAGAAGAAAGAGTGAGCAACACAAAAGGCAGGGGAGAGAGAGAGAGAGGGATGACTATGATGCGGATAGAGAGCTGTTGGAGGTCTCGCCCTGCCAGGTCCTCTGGGGATACCGGGGCTTGCTAGCAGATGGCCACACTCTCAGACCTGGGCTGCAGGTTATTTCCATTTGCATGTCAAATAACTCTCCAAGCAGGAGATTTCTGAACTCCACCGTCTCCCCTGAATCACTCATCCTAGTTCAGCAGTAAATGATTCAGGTGGGTTGGGGGTTGATTTGTAGCTTTGTGTGTCTGTGCATGTGTGTGATATCATCCATCCGTTTGTTTATGAAGCCTATTGTATGAACGATACATGTTTATCTGGCATTACTGGCCACCACATCCCTGCCACATATTACCTGCACTCCCTTTGGAAATATTGAAATAATATTACCAATTACATTTTTAATATAACGTAAGGGTTTACAATGATGTGATACATAGAGAATAATTTGCACGTTCTTTCCACCCTAAATGATGATTTTGATGGTTTTTAAGACTGTGTGCAAGTATGCTGAAGACTATCTCTTTGCGTGCCACATGCGCAGTCTGTTCTGCGCTTTGGCCCAATCTATCACTTCTGTCGTAGTTAAGAGACAATGGGGGTTATAATGAAGTCACCTTTGTAAGCCCGGGCCGTTGAAAATGAAGCCCTGCCTGCCTCGCACTTCTCTTTCCAGGTTGTCCTTCACTGCTCCTTACAGGTGGCACAGGGCGGAATATAAATTGCCCGTGTAACTCGAGCTCGCCTCCATAAATTAACAGGAGGGACATGTGATTTATCCCTTACCCTCCGGTGGTTCCTTTCAGCTGACTCTTTGGAATAACAGCAAACATAAATAGAAGGCATAAAAAGGGTTGGTATATGCTTGAGCGAGTGTATTACGCCATGAATCAGTTTATTAACGGTGGGCCGCGGTGCAGTGGGGAATTTATTCATTCATAAAGGAGTGTTTACAGCGTTTATCTTCACCCCAGAGCAGGCCCCTAAAATGTAACATAGCACCCTAAGGTAAAGATATGGCATGAAGGATCTCCTGAAGGCTGTGTCAGGGCTGATGCTGGCGTCTTGAGTTACACGCTCCCTCACTAGCTAAAGGGCTACATGCCATAAGGAAGCACACTGTCCAATAGGATTTAATGGTTGTTATAATACTGATTTGACTTAGTACAGCTTGCCACTCTGTGTGAGAGAGAGTGTGTGTGTGTGTGTGTGTGTGTGTGTGTGTGTGTGTGTGTGTGTGTGTGTGTGTGTGTGTGTGTGTCTGTGTTGAAATAAAAAGGACTATGTAGCTTGGAAATTCAAATATGTTTTAAAACATTGTTTGCACAGAAGAGCAGGCTAGCCTCACATTACCTCAAGCATAAATTAATGAAACTGATCGCTGCACAAATAAAATGCAATCCCACAGTCTTATCCCCACGCACAACACTTCTAAACCTGCAGGGTAATGCAAGCCCCATTAAATGCACTTTAAACACTGTTGCTGTTAAAGCCATATTTCAGGAGTTACACATTGATGTGTTCCTATGCAGGGTTGTGCTTGGTGTATAAACGTGGTCATTACTTTTAAATCTGGGCCAAAGCTGCACCCTACAGAGAGAGTGATGTCTACACCAAGCTTTTTCTTCAATTAAATAGAGTCAGCAGACGCCGCCTTCCAAGGTAAGGGTTGATAAGTCTCCCCAGTTTGATCTCTTTAATGTCAAGACTTTGATGAAGGATTTGAAAGGGACACTGCGGCCGTTTGAAATTTTAATAGGCACATATGCTTAATGATATCGGCGCTGTGCCGATTCACGTTCAATCAGAATGGTCGCCACGGATAAATAAACACGATATGATGAATAAATATCACCTTGAAGGAAAGCAACTGTCGCTACAAATGTTTGCTCTTGGGTGGTTATGCACATAAACAAATAGGAAAAGGCTGTTGTGTTGTATTGGCAAAACGCATAGTCGCATGCGTCTCTATTTTTAATGTGTGGCAACCACGTACATTTTAGCTGACCCCTAGCTAGCTATCTAGTCATCTCTGAAATCTCATCTGTACTCCCCCTCGCCCCCCTAACTCTCCACTGAGCTGCTAGAGATTGTGAAGGCACTTGGAGGGGATAAACAGAGCAGATGGCACTCAGTAGGTGGCACCGGCCATCTCTGATATGGGACCCCATGCTGAGCGAGAAACGGTCCACGGCTGATTGCTGTCTCTCTGACCCACTGGTAGGCTGATTGCTGGAACTGCACTCTGCTGGCCATACGTCTAGTGTTCGGGAAATGATGGGGCCTCTGCTCTGTAAAAGAAATCACTGTCATCGGGCATTACCAGTAGAGGTCTAACTCTGAGGTCACCATGCCGGTCAAGGCATCACCAGAGGAAAAGGAAATACCGCCGTGCATTTCGACAAGGATAAGATGCTAACAATCCATTTACCTTTGATGCTGGGCTAATCAATAGCCCCTTTGAGTTGCAAACAGGGACCGGAGGTGCGCAGTGTTTCACGTACCAAAGAGAAATGTTAAAGGGGCTAGATTGCTTAAGCAGGATTTGATTCCTGTCATGCCTCTATCGACCCTCCAGGCTGCCAATTCTGTCCATGTCATAATGTTAGATGGGCCAGTGCTGATGATTGATTCCTGGTGTCACGAATTGAATTACACGTGAGAACGCTCCCTGTGGCCATGATGACATTTTGATATGATAGTTCTCCTCTGGACAGTGATCACCTACGGGCAGAATGGTCGTGTTAAAGAAGTCTCCATCGATCAGTCAGCCGTGGCTCGATGCCCGTCAGATGGATAACAATGCTACCACGCAGCTGCCCATTTGGATGTGCCGTAGGTTTTGACAGCTGGTGAAAGAAAGCTCAAAGTATCGACTGCAGAGGGAGAAGGAGAATTATTTTGGGCATCTCCGCTCATGCTCCATAGGCCTGTAGCCCTGGAGACTGTCAGGCATATTAAACATCATAATATAGTCTTGCACATATGTTTGGTTTCAGTGTGTTTGGCTCAATTACTCTGTGTGTGTGTGTGTGTGTGTGTGTGTGTGTGTGTGTGTGTGTGTGTACGCTGATTACACTGATATCTTGCTGTCTCCTCACCAAGCATTGACTCGTAGAGGAAAAAGGTGTCGGGTGGCTTCATGCAGGTGATCAATGCTAAACCCTTGAAAAATATCATGCTACTGATAACCTTCAAAATATGTTTCTCAACTTGCTGATAACAAAGCCCACGCCTCTCAACAGACTGGCTCTCATCTTCACTTCAGAGCAGGACACAGCTTGTGATGCACTGCCTAATGTGCCGCTGTACCTGATCTTGAACCTGATAGGTTGTTATTCTTCGCCTGTTTGTCTGCGGGAGTGCTCCCTTGACTCCGTACAGCTCATTTCCCTGCTGCACTACTGGAGCGGTGAATATTGATGTGTGTCAGCATCTATTGCACTCTGTCAATATGAGACGGCAAAGCAAGAAAATGAATCAGGGGCGCGCAGGAAATATCCCCCAGACGCACTGCAAGGGGCTGGTATATGCCGGACAAACCTAACTGTCAATTAACATTGCTGTGAGCTAACCCCCCCTCCTCCATTTTTCAATCAGCGATGCAGAAAACAAAAACGGTGGAGTGCTAATAAATAAGAGATTTAGTCCTGTATGCCAATAAGCGAGCCATTGGAATGAGCAGAGCCAGGCTTCCCTCTCCTCTCACTTTGATCCAGGCGTTTCCTGCAGACAACAGGCTATGACGCCTCGTTTATTCTCTGGGATTCCTAATAACCGCTAACCTTTTTGTTTGCTCCGAGGGCATTCATCAAATACTTTCATTTAGGTATACAGAGGAGCCTCCGCCGCAAGATTGGAGTGTGTGTGTGTGTGTGTGTGTGTCTGAGTCTCTGTGTGCATTGGGGTTTTATGAGGCAGCTGGGGCTGGGAGGAGAGGAAATCCAGCTGCCGCTGGGAGACATGTGTTGCGACTGCACACAGTGAAGGGAGAATGGGTCGGCAGGGAAGACTCAAGGTGTGAAATGGTGTCAGGGTGGGCCGGCGAGGGACAGGGTATCTGGCAGCCGACAACGCCTCCTCAGAGTACAGCATAGAAGTCATCCATAGGGCATAAGTCAAACTGAAAGGGGTAGAAATCGTGCGTGCGTGCGTGCGGGCGCGCGCGCAGTGTCTTACTTCTTTGAAAGGCATTTTGACACACTGTTCCCGGCCGGGTTGTGGTTGGTGGAGGTCCTTTGTCCTGTGGCCATTGTCCGGGGCCTCAGCCTTTAGTGGAGCAGACAGACCACCTTCAATGGCAAGCTACCTCGGCCAAGGACGTCTCCCTAAATGCTTTGCCAGCGTGTAATGCATTTTCAAACACCCACACGTAGATCACAATGTAATCGCAATAACAAGCCGATAAAGACAGAATCACAAAAAGGCACAAGGCACACCAGCGGCAGAGGTAATAAAACAAACACACAGCATGGAATAGCCACAGTGAACGCACAAGCAGTCGCCGCAAACAATGTCCCTGTTGCCATGGTGTACGTCTCTCCGGTCTGAACAGCGCTTTGGACCTTGTTAACACTTTGAGCGGTTTCCTGTTCTGGGGCACAGCCACTGGAGACCTGATTAGGCTAATAAAGCAGATCCACAGGCATGTACTGCACATTCATTTGGCCAATTAGGGAGGTGACAAACCCAGGACAAGCCCTTCATGCTGCCTCTCAGAAACCTCATGTTATGATAATGATGCTGGGCGAGATTACATTACTGAGCTGGAAAGGGGATCAGGTGAAAACAGGGCAGCGTTAGCTGGCGGCAGGGATTATGGGGACTCCGGACGTAGGACACTGTAGGCACAGGTGATTTGTGAAAACATCTGACTCCGTTGACAAGCCGCGGCAGTGCGACTCTTGGATCACTGCACTGTTGCCGTGCCGATCAGAGTGAGACAGCAGGGGGGCTTTGAGAGCATTTACATGAAGACCAATCCTCTGATGTTTGCTTATCTGCCTGACCACACACCTTTCAATTCCCCTCTCTCCCTTACTCTGTCTCTCATTTTCTCTATCACACACACACACACACACACACACACACACACACACACACACACACACACACCATAAATAACAGAGTTCCTAACAGCCTACCAGTAGAGGGCATTACTTTTCAGTAATACTTTTCAGTGCAATCAGTGCCCAGGCTTCGGAGTCCTTGAGAGCCCGATCCTATTTTTGCAGCAGACACAGTCTGGAGCTAAAAACAAACAAACAAAACACACAAAGTCAAGATGATGCAAACTGGCACTCCGGGTTAGTCAGTTGTCAAATGTATTGACTAAGTGTATGGATGGTGCTGTTAATTAAATTGATCAATCTCATTGATCCTTAATTTGAGTGAAAACAGTGTCTCAGCGTTTGAATAGACAGGGGCGGTTTTCAGAAAAAGTGGGCTAAATCAGTTACATGATTGGAATGGTTTGTTATTAGGACAGACAAAAGGAATACATGTAAACTATCATTTTTGAGAAGTGATTCATATACAGACAGAAAATCACAGTTACAACAGCAGCAACAGCCACAACCACCACATAAAAAGACAATGTTTGGCCGTGAGATTTAGCAAGCACGAACCCAGTATGGTAAAGTGTGTGCTTTACTGTGCACTTGTGAGCACCAGCTTGTGTGCCATCTCCTTTTTAAGGTTCTAATAAATGTTTTTCTTTAACCTCGCGATCTGCTCAAGGTGACATAAATCACTTCTCAGTGAGAACTCACATTCCACCTTGAGCGCACCTAGTCCCTTTTTTATCAATATTAATGGTTGTCCCTTTACTTAGCAAAAGCTATTTCACACTTGGTTAGGTAGGGTATGAGTATGTGTAGTGGGTTGTATACTTAGCAGGAGCTTCCAAAAAATATTTTCAAGATATCTAATCACTGTGCAATAGGTGCCATATGAACTACCACACTTCGAAATATTTTATCACGACACACAAGGCAACGCACAACTAATTGGTTCCTTAAATTCAAATTGTAAAATGTTCAATATGTCCCGCAGTTCTGGCTCTGCTCTCTTTCATGCAGTAACATTTGAAAATACAAACACACATGCACAGTATACAAATACACACACACACACACACACACACACACACACTCACACACACACATAGCTGTCATACTTCTTTCCCTCTAATTGAGAGAGGAAGAACAAAATAAACAGTGACTGAGAAAGTGAGAGCTTAAATGTATTTGGAGCTAAATGAAAAAATGGGCAGTTAATGCTTATTTTATGTGAGGATTTGCAGAGTAAAGTGAAATGTATTTGGCTCAGCCAAAACACGCCGTATTTACATTAGTTTCTTTAACAATGAACGATGCAAAAGAAAAGATTCAACAATAGTCACAGAAATTCATAGTATTTAAGTATAGGTGATTCCAAATTGACTAGAGGGCCACGTTGGCTGTTTGGAATTGAGGCCACAGCAGCTCCCGTATTCCAGATCCTTACAATTTTGTGCCAAAACAGCGTTTACCCAGGTGCGTTTAAAATCGTCTGAAAGGATTTGGCTCATAACAGCTGTTACCTGGACTGAAGCTACATACACTTTTACATTATATATTTATCACTCAGAGGGAGCAGAAATTCGCAAGAAAAGCCTTGGAACCATACCCATCCACTGTGCCATTATCGGTAGATTTCCATAAAGCCCCCATTTATCCCTCAACCCATGTGGGCCTTAAAGAGCATATATCTATAGCCATCTCTGCTTCAACGCCTGGAGAGGTTGGGTCCCTACTCCTGATCTCTCTGACGGTCTTTCTCTGCCTCCTTCTTTTTCCTCTTTCTACTTCCTCCTCTTTCTCTTCTTTTCACTACATTTGTCCTCATCTACCTCTTTTGCCTTCCTCTCCCCCTCCCTCACTTTCAGAAGGTATACACTCACCATTCATTTCCCATCTCTAAATGGAACATTCAGCTGGACACCTGGGTCTTAACCTTGAAAGGGGAAAATGGTGAAGAAAGGCTGGCTGGAATTCTCCCAGACGTGAAGACATCATTTTGAGTATTGCACTGAAAAGACCGTCTTGATAAATTAGCTTCGCATCATGGTATTTACTTAGGACTATATGAAGGAAAGTAATTTGACATTTCAGTTGCTTTAATGCAAAATAAAATTATCCAGACAGACTTTTCATGTTATTTACTGAGGACTATATGAAGGAAAGGCATTTGACATTTCGGTCACATTAATGCTAAATAAAATGATCAAGACCTACTTTAACTTAATGGAAGATTATAGGCAGTTATTGGGTCAAGGTGTAATCCACTAAAAGCTAATTGAAATGAATAACGCTATTGCTTACATTAAATGCAATTTCATAAATAAAAACCTGATATGATCAAAAAGCATTTCCGTCATACAATGTGTGTATATTTTATAAAACAAATACATGCCAAATATAATTGAAAAGACTTGGCAGCACAAACTACCCAGACGTGCTGTGCGACAGTTTGATAAAACCCCAGATTGCCATCCTTATGACATCCTCTGGTTTGTGTAGCACAAACCAACCTCATTTACGTCAAAGAGTTATCTGCCTGGACTCCATAGAACCCTTTAAGTCTAGCAGAGCATGAAATAGAGTTTGGTACACTAAGCATTGATGCAAGATTTGACGAAAAATCCTATTCTGCTTTAACAATTCTAGGCAGCATGCATGCAGTGTGTGTGTGCAGAAACTTAGCTTCGTGCCACCGTTAAGAGTAAAGCCGTCAAAGAGCAGGAGAGAGAAGAAATCGGTGGCTGCACATAATTACCAAGGCAAACCTAGTTTGTGGCCATTAAGGCCTAAAGTATTTCTAATTTCACAGATGTGATCAACCTTGCCCTCAGCCATTTTTGTTTTTTCTTCTGTGAGCCAGGCTCTTTGCGGAGTCTACTGTTGTGGTGATGAAGTGCTAAACAGGTATCTACTCCACACTCCAGTGCTCCCTTCTCCTGAATCCTGATCACTCCAAACTCTAGTGCACCACACAGCTTGGCAGTGGTCTGTGAAACAGCTGGATTTGTCCTCCGCGTCGGTTTGTACCCTTTAAGAAGCACAAATGGGGGCAATTACTGTAGCAGCATTTCATTCTTTAAAATGCTTCTCTTAATGTACACAAGTGTGCTTAACACAAACGATTGCTCGGTTGTTATAGGCAACAAATGATTTATGATAGCAACGTCCCAACAATATTTATCTTCTTTCTATTTCCAGTGGCTTTCACAAGCACCGAACTACTCTTTTGATTATGTCAAGTGCTCTTGAAGGTTTGCCATGAAGGTTAAATGAAATCAGTTAATGTAATTGTTAGTCACTCCTTGGCTACAGGCTAAGAGCCTCACAGCATTACCTTTAAGTGTGACTGCAGGTGTCGTTTTTCAAAATGGCCCCACACAGTGACTCGGCGGCAGAAAACTTTGTTGTTAGGACCCCTACAAAAGCCTGTGATTAAATAAGATGTGTGACATAACTCTTGTTTAATGGTAGAAAAACAACGGTCTGCGCCGTGGCACACAGCCTGCGCGATAGAACATAAATATTGTGTTTTCCCCACAGATGTCGCTTGTAAAAGGTCACACTGACTTTGAATTACTTCATGGTCGAAAATTAAAAAGGAAGTAAGAGCTAATACTTTGTTTTCCTGTGTTTGTGGAGCCTCATGTGGAGCATTTGTCAGGCCAGCCATTGGCTTGTAATCGCAGTGGGCTCAAGAATAGGCAAGCGATCGATGCGGCCAATCTTTAAGGAAGTCTCGTTCTTCATCACGAATAAATGGAGTCAACACACATTCCCTGTGTACCAACTCTTCACTTTCAAATCAGTAGGACCAGCTATTATGATCGATGCATTAGGGAGCTGTGGCATAAGGAGATGCACTATATGCAGGCAATGGATCAACACTCAAATACATATGTAGGGCCTTCACTAGAGGGATTGGTGTTGTAGATGGTAAAGGCTCTTCCTTCATCCTATGAAAACACAGTACTTGTGTGTCTTGTGTACATGCAAAGCTGACATACACTCCTGTCTCTCATTCCTTTCAGCTAGTCGACCTGCCCTCTACTCAGAAGCAAAGTCCATACAAACTATGCAAGAGTCAACTGTGTGTACCCAATGTCCTCTCCCGAGCAAGTGCAAAGGGACGAGGAGTTGACTTATTGGTAACGATTGACTTTTCCCTCAGAGGATGCAACGAATAATGTCTTTCCCAGAGAGGAAAGAAACCTCCCCAGGGGTATTGAACCAAATCCTATTTTCTCTCTTCATTAGAAAAAGATCCAGGCCTTATCAGCATTCTGCATTCTCTGCTATTTCAGCTCCGATAATTGATTATGTTTAGGAGGTATTTGTATTGGGCCTTGCATCTCTTGGAAAGAGATATAGCACTAAATTAGGTTTACCTTCCCAGAGTGGAGCTAGAAAAGAGATTCACTGACCTCTGAGGATAGAGTGAAATTGAGATTGCAGAACACAATGGAGACAGGGTAAAAAGGGTTTTGCTTTTACTTACTGCATATATTATGTGTCCATATTCCCTCCGTAGATGGACAGCATTTTGAAATGAGCTATCACAATGCTATCACTTAGAAGTTAGGTAATTCATCTATTTGTAACTTTTCTCAATTTAGTGCAGTGTGCATCTAAGGGAAAATGCATGCACCATTTAGCAGATGGAATTGTAGAATTTTTTTTTTCAGTCTGCATTGGCATTGTTACGTCTCGCTGAACACGTTTTCAAATGGAAGTTGTTCAACTTGTAAACAAGTTAGTTGCCTCACATAGTGCTCTCTTAACTGAGACTATGACAGAATGGGCCACCACACAAATTAGCAGGTGCATTCTGTTCAGCTTCAATTGGTCAGCCAATTACAGCACTCCATTTGTCTTCGTTATTTAGATTGAACTGTTGCCTCCCATGTTGTATCGTTATACTAAGTCCAGACCCTAGATTCTGCTGAACGTATCTAGCTGCTGAGGGACCACTGCAGAGCAGCAGAACTTTTCTCCAGGTCACTGTTTACAACAGCAGCGGCGGTCTGTTGTTTAGTTGTGTTGTTGTGTGTGTTTACAGCAGTGGCGGTCCTTTGTTGTTGTGTTGTTGTGTGTGTGTTTTCACAGCAGCGGCGGTCCTTTGTTGTTGTGTTGTTGTGTGTGTGTTTACAGCAGAGGCGGTCCTTTGTTGTTGTGTTGTTGTGTGTGTGTTTACAGCAGAGGCGGTCTGTTGTTTAGTTGTGTTGTTCTGTGTGTGTTTACAGCAGTGGCGGTCCTTGGTTTAGTTGTGCTGTGTGTGTTTACAGCATTGGCGGTCCTTTGTTGTTGTGTGTGTGTTTACAGCAGTGGCGGTCCTTGGTTTAGTTGTGTTGTTGTGTGTGTGTTTACAGCAGTGGCGGTCCGTTGTTTAGTTGTGTTGTTGTGTGTTTGTTTTTGCTATTGCACCATAGTCATTTTCTTTTTCTTCTAGAATTGCAGGTTTGCTGTGAGGGAGAGGTGCCTGCTGTGCCTCCAATCTACTTTGGACTTTCAGGACCACAGGGAATACACAAAAAAAAAAAAAATCTAACTTTCTTGTGGAACTGTTTATGGCATGATAAGATTCCAATCTGTAGCACAAATGGGACCTGTTCCAGATTTTTTCAAAGTTGCGTCCTTTGTGTTTGTGGTGTTTTACAGTAGTGCTCAGCTCTGTTGGTGCTCTTTCTCCCTATCCTCTACCCCTGCACTCCCTAGCGCCGCCCTCAGCCCACCAGCCTGCAGCACAATCATCAGAACACTCATACTCACAACATATCCAGAGATACAATCCCTTCTATTACACGTATTTAGCAGTGGAACAGTTCTACCGTCACTTCCTCGTCTTTTAGCTCTCCTACATCCCTCCGTTGCTGGTCATGACTCATGAGTCCTGCTCCTATCACTCCCTGCTGTGGAACCTTCATTGACAAAGCTATTAAGGAAATAAATAAGGGTCCATTGTAGACACTTACCGTGATGAAGACCAGACATTAAATAATTACACTAATTCTGTTTCTTTAAAGCTGGCCATACCTCTCTGCTCTCCCTCCTTCACGTGCTTGATCTGATAAAAACTAAACAAATAGCCTCTTACTGTAATGACTTGAGCCTAAATAACTACATTTGTTTCTATTGCATGTTAGGTAAAAAAAGAAGCAATGATTAGGCATGGTAATTTAATTGAAGGTAATTGCACATTGAGATGAACCATTAAAAAAGTATTCTATTGAACTTTGTTTTATTCAGGAGGATTGTGTGTGTGAGTGTGTGAGTGTGTGAGTGTGTGAGTGTGTGAGTGAGTGAGTGAGTGAGTGAGTGAGTGAGTGAGTGAGTGAGTGAGTGAGTGAGTGAGTGAGTGAGAGAGAGAGAGAGAGAGAGAGAATCAGAGGTGTCATTTGATTGAACATTGGGTAAGAGTTAGAGGGTGACTGATTATGAATTGTAAGTGCAAGTTTGAATGCATCTCAAAATGTATTGGCTCAGATTCTTTAAATAGCGTTGTAGGCAATGAGTAGTGGGTACACTGAATAGAGACAGCTCAAATTCTCATGTGGAGGTGGATGTCACACACACACACACACACACACAGGATGTGACACAAAGTTATTCTGGAGAAACAGGGCCAGCCGAGTCATGGGTGCTGATTTGTTTTGGAGTCGGCTCACATTATCTCTTTTAGTGGCTGACAATCGGCATCCATCTTCTGGAGCTGTGTCCTCGGGCAGAGGCGATCCTGTGAAGGGAGCGGTAATCACACTGGCGTTGTGTAGCCGCCGCGCACGCGACGCCACCTCCCACACAACCTCTTACACCTCGACCTGGATCAAAGGGTCCGCGCTCCCTTTGAAGTCGAGGGGCCCGCTCACTCGGGGAGAAAGGTACGCCTGTTCCTAAAGGTTAATGAATCAAACCACCTCCTCATTACCTCGCAATGCCAGGGAAAATGGTTAATACTGCATTTGGCTTTTTATACAGTCCGTGACCTCAGCCTTGGCTTGCACGAAGTTACTGTAGGCGTTGATGTTCAAACATGCCCACAAAAACAAGCAAAGTGCAGTGCCTTATGGGTATTCTACACCCAGCTGAAATTAACCCCAAACCACGACTCCACCAGTGATAGTGGTGAGCCCTGATGCCTAATTATCATTATAGCCTACCAGAAATAAGACATTCACACATCTCCATAATTAAAAGTGATTTTCCAAATGATGTAGAGTCATTTGTTAACACGATAACTTCACGTAATGATAGCGCGGACTTTTGTGTGGGCTGAGGTGGAAGTTGGTGATGGAGTGTTTCAAGTGATAATTGGCAGATAAGCTAGACTAATAAACACACTGATATTTAAGGTAATTATAGGAACAAAGTTGCAGGACTTTGGATAGGTCACCCCTTGCCCCCATGCTGGATGCTATTGTCCTATGAAAGCCTTTGTCCTGAGTTGACATCACACCCCCTGGCCAAATCTGCATGTATCATCCAGTTAAGAGCGTTGGACTTGTGTGTGAAATGAATACGGTGTGCAAGCCAGTTTACAACAGTGATAATTATGCTGCCAGGGCACGACGCTTCTGTTACAAAAGTTGTTTCACATCATCTGTTTTTGATGTGGTGTGAAAGGAAATTCACATTCACAAATGACCCCCCCCCCCCCATGCACAGTTGAACCAGTAGTGGTAGTACTCCTACCATTCTCTGTGTAAATCCACAGTGTGTTTATGTGGCGTGCACTTGTCCTCCGTCTGATAGGGACCTGCCATGGCGGAGTCATTGCCAGCCAACATAAGCTACAGGTTAGAGTATAGGCACCACATATCCAGACTATAAGCACTCTATCAGGGGTTAGAGTATAGACACCACATATCCAGACTATAAGCACTCTATCAGGGGTTAGAGTATAGACACCACATATCCAGACTACAAGCACTCTATCAGGGGTTAGGGTATAGACACCACATATCCAGACTATAACCACTCTATCAGGGGTTAGGGTATAGGCACCACATATCCAGACTATAAGCACTCTATCAGGGTTAGAGTATAGGCACCACATTTCCAGACTATAAGCACTCTATCAGGGGTTAGAGTATAGACACTACATATCCAGACTATAAGCACTCTATCAGGGCTGGAGTGTACAGTTATTTTGGTGTCTGGAGTAAGGTGATGAACAAAGAGAAATAGGGGGTGGACAGAGACTGAGGTGGTTTAGGACTGCACCCCCTCACCAAGATATACTGCCCAGCCGTGGAGACAGTACGTTGACTTGGCAGCTGGATGAACAGGCCCCACAGAGGTCCCCCCTAAATGATTTGTTTGAACAACAATATTTGTGGTCTTGGGAAAGGACTTTTGATAGGCCATGGCAGATTGCTTTATTCCATATACCTTCTCTCTTTACTGAGCGGGGGTGAGCGTGCCTCTAACTCATACCACCAAGGAGATGGCACTCCGGGCTTCATAATAGACAAACTAGTCAGCGGGACATTTATATCCTGCAGCATATATAGTTAGAGATTGGTGTTCAGGATTCCTGCGTCATAATTAATGGACATTTATTTATTGTTTTACGTCTGCTGTAAAAGATAGGATAGTGAAAGACAAGTTTGATTAATTGTGATACCCTTTTAAAAAAATATGAACAGACTTGACTTCACACCAAATAAAAAGCTTAATCTTTTGTTTAATATACTTTAAACAGTTCTGTTTCTGTTTTCATAGCCATATATCCAGTCGCACTGATTGATGATATTAAATGAGATGGCCCAGGGAGATGACAGTTTTCCATAGGACAGAGCTGGGCTAAGCCAGCCGTGGGCAAAACATAGTTTGATGGTATTCATCGGCTCTGTGTGTGGCTACTGTTATCGCCAAGGTGAGGAATCCCTATCCGTCGCCTAATTAGTTGTGTTTGACATGGGATTGAGTTCCTATTTATCCTGGCTTCCTGATATTACAAGATTAGTTTCAGGGCCTGTGGTTGGGCAGCACAATTTGTCCACTGAGCAACGCACTGGCATTGGACGCTAAAAGCTGAAATCCCATTATAAATATTTAATTACGTGTCACCATCTCAAAACAAAGACAGGCCTGGCAAGATAGCGAATTAATCTGTGGGGTGCTGAACACGGCTTCCACTCACAATCATGTCGGTTTACATTTCCATCAAAGGCCACAATTGGGACCCAAAGAGGCTGTGATCATACCTCTGATACACGACACACAATGTTCAGGATAAGTAGGTTTAGGCAGTAGCAACGCTGTTTCCCAGTTGACTTTTCTAAAGTCAACAGAGGGCGTACCTCCACAGATGGACGGAGAATGTCACAGGGAATTAGGCTTTAGACTTGAGGATTGACAGAGGAGCGAGTCCAGACCTCGTTGACACCTCGATGGACTTGTAGTGGCAGGCGGGCTAAAGAGGCAGCTGAGGAGAGAGGTTCAGACTCAAACAAACGCTATGAAGTCAGAGCTTTTCGGATGCACTTGGGTCTGTTTAATCGCCACCTCTCCCAATCTCCTGCTTCCACTGCTGCTCAGGCGAGATCTCAAATGGCGCACTCTGATAAGATGAGCCCTGCCCTACGTAGGATGCCCAGCTAGTGAATAATATCCTATTAAAGTGTGTCCACGGACTGAGCAAACACAAAGCGACTGGGCCTTGATTTGTTGTGGCAGTCTTGTAGGAGCGTTTCATCCTTGATCTGTCTCAGGGTTTTACTGCCAACCATTTAACAGCAAAGCCAGGGACATACTTCAATGGGGTCTAGATTGCTTTCCAGTCCAATGGTTTTTCTGGGCCCATGTTGCCTCAAACTTGCCGTTTCTGTCTGGGTAGAGAGAGAGTGATGAGACTGAAAGAGTTGTACTCCTTTAGCACTTTTACATTACAAACGAGACACCTCCTTGGTACTCATGTCCACAGGTCCACTGGTTGCCATGGGCTGACAGCAGACCTAATCAACACAAAAGGTGTGAAGAGTACCCGTTTGACAGCTTTTGTTGTCTAGGAGACCAATCCTTTTCTGTGGTTAGATGTAATGTCTGGCCAGACAAAATTGCAAATGGTAAAAGTTCTTGTGGAATAGCAACTACTTTCTAATTGTATCCATAATTATACGAGTAATCTCCATTTGCACCGTTTAATTTGTGTTTTTTTGGTTGTTATTTTCCCCCTCCAGTAGAATACAACCATTTATTACTCATTCAAATTTCAGATTTTAAAATAGCCCCAATCTTGTTTGAGGAAACTGGTTGGCTGTGTCCCCGCTACAATATTCCAGCCACCAATGCCAAGTGTTTGCAGTGTATGAATTCAAGGTGATACACTCCTGTCATGTCTGCTTATTTCAAATTGTGAAACAAACTTCACTGAACAAAACAAACAAAAAAAAATTGCATTAATACATTGTGGGACACAAGTTTACTTTCCTCCTTAATTCCCTCCTTCCTGACATTAAGCCTGAATATTAAAATACACAATTAGATGTAATACCTTTTCATTGGCTAAATATAACCAGAAAATACGGGACAATTATCAAATCACGCAGCTGAATAAGATTATGTTACTATTATAGCTAGTATACTAAATTACGGTTATTAAGCTTTCTTGTGCTTGTTTTCTACAAGAACAAACTACATAATAGGAAATGATGGCTGTGTAATGGCTTTGCATTGCTTTTGTTCACCTATGCTATACTGGTCACATTTCTGACCGCAATTATTTTGTCTATTCCCAGTTGTAAATGGTGTGTAACCTTAATATCCTTGAAATCAACGATTTATAGACAGAAATGGTTGAACTTAAGATGGTATATGGATGCATTGTACATCTAAATAAGGCATTGTATTCCTTCTCTATTTGAAATATAATTTTGGCATTCATAATTTATAAGAGTAATAAGGCCAACAACCAATAGGCTTTATCAAAGCACAACTTAGGATGCTATTTCAGCTGGCACAAATACACCATAACGGCAGATTGCTATGAATCACCCGTTTAAATCCCCGTCCCTCCTCCCTCAGCCCTCCACCCTTGTGTTTCAGCTGCATCATTGCCAAGGCACCACCCTAGCCCAGCAGCTGCACCTCCCTTCAATAAAGTGTAAAAAAAAAAAAGCATGATGTGCGCACACTTCTTAAACTATAATCCTGTTATTTCAGAGACTTGAGGCAGTGCTGGAGGAAGGGCATGCTGTCTTGAAGCGGCATGTCAAAAGTGGGGGAAATGCTTCTCACAAGGGCAGACCATGCAGGAGCTAGAGTCCAGGCAATGAGGTAGGTGGTTGAGGCGTGCGGCGGGCTATTGTTACAACCAAATTGTCACAGAGGTTGTGTGCGCACATTAGCAAAATTATCGTTCCGCATTACAATTGCTGATAGTACACAGGAACAGTATCGTGCTAAGGGTGATTGAGGCTTTGTTTGATGACCTGTTACTTAAGAATGCATGCTATGTAAATATTTGCGACAATAGTGGTGTCATTTGTAAATGTACAGAAAACATGTTTCTAGTTAAGTGAATGTCTGTAATGACTAAACGTTTTATTTTATATTTGTATTACTGTAGAGAGAGAATTCTGCGGAACACAGGGAATATGAATTTGCAATTCAATTAATCGGCAGACATTTCGACCTGATCTGAGTTAATTAAATAAAATAAATATGAATAAGCTGGAACCAGCTATGACAGATTTGAGGCAGGGAAGGATTTTTTTTCAAACTTACACCTATGGCAACCCTGTAAGGAGCCGCCACACTCCCACTCCAGTAACCCTCCAATTGGCTTTGGGGTCAGTTTGACCCCTTTCAACGTTTGAAATCCCTAAAGAAATTATTGGTATTATTTATTTATCTTCTTATTTAATACATTTTCCTAATTTAATGGTGGACAACTGTTTAAACGTCAAATATACATGATAATATGTTTTCAATGTCCTGCACACATGTTGAAAGCATCGGTGTTCTTCAGGGTCAATATGACCCCTGGCTGTTTTAGCTGTATAAACCATTTAGACATGTTTGTTCTGGTGGTCGTGGCTGATATTTGGGTCACCATCAAAAACTCTTAAAAAAAATCTAAATAATTCCCTACGCCCCACCTAACATAACCATTCATTTAGTAGTAGAGTAAGTATAATAATAAGTAGGAAAACATCCTTATAGTTCGAAACACATGGGGGAGGAGAACACATTATTCCTTCAACGTTAACATTGTAAGGAGGACTTGGGGGAATTATGATTTATTTAAAAGCAGATTTATGTAGTCCACAAAGAGGCTGACACATAAACTTGATTAAGAATTTAAATTACAATACTTTTCTGAAGGTTTAAATTACTGGGGTCAAATTGACCCCAAGGACAAAGGATGTACATTTGAAGATAACAGGAGGGCTAAATGGGCCCGGAATCATAGAAAATATAAAGGTTAATTGGATAATTCTGAACATTATTTACTTGAGTCTGTTCCTTCATAAAGGCACTGCTAGGTTTATGAAAGTTAACCATGTACTATAGATGTTAAAACACAGTTGGCTTTGTCTTGCCCAAGGATACATGTATAATGAAAATCATGACAGATAACTGCTTCAGTTTGCCCCGGAAAACAATTCCTAAAGGAACACTTTGAAACAGGTTGATCCCTGCGGGATTGAGAGATTCTCTTTGGAAAAGAAAAGAGTAACAGGCTCTTAGTAGGAGAGCTTTTGCTTTAAAAAAAAAAAGTTGATTACAATGAGATTAAGTCTTTTTCAGACAACTCAGAAGCTCACTATTTATAGACAACTCCCTTTCCTCCGGGCTACTTGTTAAAATACGACATCTTCTCTGTGTGTTGCCAGCGTGGATTTTGTGTATTTAAAGGCAAATAATGATTTCTGAAAAGTATGTGATTGATATGTGGTATTGTTGAGACTCAACTCAACAAACAAATTTCATGTTTTTTTTTCTTTTACATTCTGTTAATGGACTAGCCACAATCAAGTAACAATGCCACATTTGCGCTTAAGGCATGTACTGCAGTGCTCGAGGATTCTATTCTTAGTCTGAAAGTTGTTCCCAGCAAACAACCTCTGTCAAGAAGCTGATTTCTTCAGAGACTGGTTTTCACTGTTTAACTGTCTGTTGTTCTGTTTCTCATTTTTCTCTTTTTTAAAAACCCAGAGCTTAGTTTCTCTTCATATGATAGTTGACATGAGGAGCTTAGAGACTCTTTGAGGTTATTACATTTTCTGTCAAAGAGTAATTACGAGGGTTTTTGTGTATATGCCATCTTTCACCCAGCTTTAGTGCTAATCTTCCCTGAGCAAAAATGCCATTACTCCTCCTGCATTGATTGCTGTGGCCTTGAAACGTCCATCGGCCAATACACAGCTCATTAACGTACCCAAACTGCTCACCATGGCAACCCTATTGCTCTCGATGATTGAACCTGGATGTTTCGTCAAAGTATTTGACTGTTGTGGCGTCAGGGATTGTTGACAAATGTAAGACAATGAGCTTACTACGTTACTGGACTATAATTTAAAATCCCTCCTCAAGGCCAGCATCATTGCTCTTGAGAATTCTTCTAACCGTTTGTGTAATCCGTTAAGAATGAGAATGAAAAGACTCTATGAAGTGGTTGTTAATGGCTGTGACCTACTGTACTATCCCTCTAGAGGACAACTAAATTAGGATTAACTATACTGAAATACACATTTATTTATGCTAATTATGTTTGTAAAACTTATTATTTATGAATTCAACCTTTTGAAAAGGATTGTCTACAGCAAACAGAATTATAAGTCAAATATCTTACGGGGGAAGATAGTTCCCCCTACTTCACTGAATGATCTCAGGCAGGCCACCTCAGTTTCCTCTTTTCAATCACTTTAGTTTTTAGTATATTTTTAGTTTATTTTTAGTTATTTTACTGTGTGATTTTACTGTTTTAGTGTTTTAATTATATTTCTTTTTTTTACTGTTATTTTTATTGAAAAGCACCTTGTAACCCTGTTTTGAAAGGCACTATATAAATAGAGTTATTATTATTATTATTATTAATACGGTTTTCCTTTGCGGGTCCTGTTTCCCTCCTTTAGTGCCCAGTGATAGCCAGGCACACTTAGGGCCATCTGTTTCCATGGTTATGATGAGGACAGAGGGCCTCAAAAAACTCACATGGAAACCAGCTCTGAC
>JAVQIZ010095745.1:5000-17210 GCA_036023535.2 Galaxias brevipinnis | reverse complement strand
GCTCATTTTCTCAAAACTCTAAACACAAAACCACAAACACAAAATGCAAAACTACAAATATCTAGCAAAAGCAAAACCTGCATTCAAAACTGTTTTATCTCTTACCAAAATGTTTTTTTGCATCAAAATGACTCATGCACATCAAATGAATAGATCTTTCTACCAACCAACAACACACTGATGTGCTCAACACAAAACACTACTATGAATATCTTTACTGTAGGTTTATGCCTTTTGCATTTTCAGTGTTACACTGTAGCCAGTTGTAAAATATTGTTACAGTAATGTATATCTACTCAAATATATATAACTAAACACACACAAATGCAATACGGTAACAAAAACATTTTGATTTATTTCCAAAATGCAGTATTTTGGAACACTGTGTTTTGTATGTAACACTTTACATACCCAACAGGAGAAAACCAGGAAAAACATTTAGTTTTTATAAAAAGAGCTCATCTGTGGCCTTTTTATAGTGCTAAATCTCTGATTTCTGAGAAGAATTAAGCAACCAGTGTTTACACGTGTGAGGAGTGGGTGTTGCCAACTGGGAACTGTGTACTGTTTTGCAAAAAATTTGATTTAGAATTTAAAACGGAGTGTAAAGCAGATATTGTGCTTTCAATTTTGCAGACTTGGTTTAGGGATTTGGTACATGAGTTGCAGGTTTCAGTGATTGCGTTTCAAGTTCCAATTTTAGTGTGTAAACAATTGTGAAAAACTGTAAACAGGACAGGAAATCGAAGAAAGAGAGTGCAGAGATCTTGACATCGTTGTTAGGCTAAGGGTTTATTAAGGGGACTCAAATTATTTGTAGTAGAGTAGATGGGATATTCAAAAACGTTAAGCTTGTATCTTCGAAGGGCTATTACAGTTTATTTCTGATTGCTTACACACTAAAAGTGAATTCTGAGACAAAAGCATCAAAACTTGAACTTATGTAACCATACATTAAACCAAGGCACCAATACTACAAACACAAAAGTACATATTTATCAGCTTTGCACTTTGTCTGCAATTCTGCAACACATACATTGCAAAACAGTACACACTGTTTCATACATTAGACACTTTGTTCAAGAATGAAAACTCTTCTGTTCCAAGCACAAAACATACCTGAAATTCTTATCACCCAGCCACACACATGAAAACACAGTAATTGAACACCAATCTGTCTGAGCCTTCGTGCCACAAATTGACCACAGGTAAGCTCTGTACACATGGAGGCAGTGAGAGAAAGAGGTAGAGGAAAAGGGAAAAAAGAGCAGGAAGACTCGGAGTAGGAGGAGGACAAGAACAAAGACAATAGACGGAGACGTACTGTCCGACAACATGACCATGTCATACTGTACATCATGGCCTGACAATGAGGGAGGCTGGGCAGAGAGACCAACCCAACCTGAGTTGCTACACGGTAGCATCCATTCGTAATACGGACATTTTGACTGGAGAACAGGTATGTCTTACAGTAAATATTCTACACTAGACTGTACTTATGCAATTTTGCATATTATTCTGCATAACAGAATAATACTATGTCGTCCTACAATAGTAGGTATATGCTCCTCAGTGAACCAAAATAATAGGTATAGTCCTGTGGAGTCAATTTAATACAGTTTTAATGTTACAGTACTCTGCATAGTATGAAAGTACATTTTGTAAAAATAAATGACCTATTCAATTGCATAAATCATATTCTTTAATTTTCTACAGAACTGACAGACAACCTTCTGAGGGTGAAAGGCAACGTCTGTCCACCCAAGAACAGGAATTGGCCATTGTCAATACATATAGTGTTGGCAAACAACACCATCCAATGATCCACCCCATCCCTTATAATCCCTTACATTACAATTTTTGTTTCCATGAGTTTAGAATAACATATTGTATTGATTACTGTAATTCAAATTTCAAGACTTTTGTGTAAACTTGAACAATCTTTCACAGAAAGACGTGAGAAAATTAAAAATGTATACAAAGTACAAAAGATAGCAGTGTTTTGTACAAAGCACATTAGTGTGTTGCTGCTGCTTTGAAAGGTCAGTTCAGATGGTGCATGTGTGTATCATTTGGGACAAAAATACCATTTTGAAAAGGATTGTTATGTTTTGATTGCAGAATTTCATTTTGACATACAAGTGAGATGTTTAGTTCCAATTGTTGTGTGTTATGTTGCTTGTGTTTAGAGTTTTGACACGTCAAGCCAAATGCCGCAACAGGTGTGTAAGCAATCGGAAAAACCTGTAATAGTTTCTATGATCTATCTGATGAACCAATATACCATTGCGCCAATGCTTTAGAAGGAGGTTACAGGTTTTTTATTTCTAGGCCTATCACCCCATGAATTTTGCCATCAAGGCCGCTAGTATGTGCTGTTGGCCAGTAACTACTCACCGTGGTGATCTTTGGCCCTCCAGGCCCTAAGGGCAGAATGTAATGCTCCATCCAGCCACAGCAAAGCCCAGCAAATGCAAAAGCCCAGAAGAAGTCCAAATATTAAGTCCATCTCCTGCTTGGTCACACTGTCACTCACAGAGTAGTTTTCTGCAGAGTCCACCAAAGACTTATCCCCACTGTAGGGTATGACATGGTGCACTTGATCTCTATAGCCAGGAGAGAGGGGACAGTTTAAGAGAATATGGATACTGGAGTTTGACTAAGTGTGCAGAGAGAGTGCGTTTGAAGCAAGGAGAACAATGCTGGGAAAACCTCCAAACACAAATAATGCAATGTACAATTTGTGTATGCTAATCCATGTGTCTTTTTGTGTTATTACGGTTACGGTGGATGGCTATTTAAATTTTTTATTTTTAAACAGAAAAAGGTGAAATGCTGTAGTCTGCGGAAGCACAGGTAACACATAACCAACAGTTGGCCAATGTGCCTATTGGTATGTAAGGAAATATAATCGTGTACCAGTTTCCGATTGGATAACCGTAGGCTAATTTGGATGAAAGCACACAGGTGAAACAGAGGTAAAACTATACAGACCAGTAAATTATTGGCCTAACATTAACGGCAAGCTTATTGAACATTATTGAAACTATTAACTGTGAAGCATGCCTTTTTAATTTATCGACACTTATTCATTATTGCAAATGTTCCTGTTTACCTTCCACAATTGCAGTGACAGACGCGGTCTTCCCCTCGCACGTAAGGTAAGATGTAGTTGTGAAAGCGGTCCAGAAGCGCATTCACGTCCATTAGATAAGCTATAGTCTGAAAAGAAAGAAATTAAGTAATTAGTGAGCGGGAATTCCAGCGACGTGCATACAATGAAGTTTACAGTAGGTATTGGCTGTGCCTTCAAAATAAGCATGAAACAATCTAGACTCAGTCTCTTGCGAAAAAAAAAAACCCGAACATTTTGGTTCTTACCATCACAAATACAGCACCCACGATCATGAAGATCATGGGGGGTTGCGCTCGCATTCCAATATGTTAAATTATTACAGCTTATTTATGCGCAGCAGATGCACCAGGGCTCTGTATCCAACTCCATTCAGCCGCGCCTCGCCCACCCGATTCTATTTTCTCCATGAACCGATTGGAAAAGGATCTCTGTGGAACTAGGCTAAGGTGTGATCACTGATCAGCAGACTTTAAAGATATGCTGTTGCTAGTCATTTTATGCTAGCCTACTACTTATTAAGGTTAGTGGATGTCTTAAGACATGACAAAGTAGCCTCAGGTCAGTTGACAAACGATCTAAAGAGGTTGGCTCCTTTAAAAACCACCCTAGTGTTGTTTAGCTGTGAGAAACCTGTAGAGACGCAG
Source organism: Galaxias brevipinnis (assembly GCA_036023535.2). Taxonomy (NCBI): domain Eukaryota; kingdom Metazoa; phylum Chordata; class Actinopteri; order Galaxiiformes; family Galaxiidae; genus Galaxias; species Galaxias brevipinnis. Next base: position 13,430 of record JAVQIZ010095745.1, on the reverse strand, counting down.
GGTGGTCGATCTTGCAGGGCTAGATTCTGCAACAGGAAGTCTTGGAACAATTTCTCGGTGCTGTAGAATACAACCATTATTTGTTGTTTAATAGATTTTTATTTACAATAGGCCGTTGACCTACTTCGTGAGCTACAGTGTTTCCCTTTTGGTTGTCTTGGCAAGATTCCCCTACAAAATGATGGACACTTTTCCTCTATTGTCCGAGATCTATAATCAGCTCAAAGTAGACGATCCTATCGTCTTTACACCCGCCAGTAGGAGATGCCAAGCTTGAACATCTAAATAAACCATGCCTGGAAGAAATGGACACTTGATACGTCTGTCAGCAAGGCTAACATACCTGTCTTGCACGCCCTGTCGAATCTTGTGATCCCTTGGTGTGTTGTGACATTGTGGGTTAATATGATTAATTTATAACCAGGATAATAATGTAGCTGAGGTACTTTGTAAAAACGTCAATTTAACACCCTGTTAATAACGTCCTGGATGGTGTAAGGATCTATGTTTGGGCTCATGGCCATTGCGCCCGTGCATCAGCTTTCCCATTGACCTGCAGGTTGGGTGAAACCTCACCGGCCAATCGATACCACACCCCTTCTTGGCTTTTACCTCCATCCCTATTCATTTGGTAGGGGCCATATTTATTGTGGCCAAACATAAAACTTGGACAATACATCATACTGACTGATACCTTCGTTCAGACAACAAAACGGTAGACTATATAAATATAGTACAGAAGCATTTCTCAAAGAGACGTTTATTCCTTTAGTGGATTCATATGTACATACAGAAATTCAGGCACTCGGGACTGAGCTTGCAAATAATTGTTTTAAGTTTTAACATTTACACGCACGCACGCACACACACACACACATTATGCCCTGAAAGATAGCAAATCCGACTTTAAATATGAATCAGCACATAATGTAAATAAAGTGGGTGAAAAGGGACCTTGTGGTCTTTGTTTGGTTATTCATTATCAGCTCCAACATTGTAACTCCAACTCATCTACAATACTCAGACGTGTCAATCACACCAAAACACACTTTCACATCCGAGCATATCTCTCTGATCCCTACGAACAACATTACATTATCCCTGATCAGGAGTAAACTTTGACAAATCATACTTAGTAGCAATAATATATATACTCATTCAGTAATGAAACTCAATATAATTGAGTCAATCAGCATCCATGTGCAAGTCTTAAAAAAATCAATCCTGTTTTTTTCTCACAGGGACTAGATGAGTTAAATCGACTAAGGGAACTTGCTCTCCCTGAGGAGACATGGAAGTGGCTTTGTTGTAGGATGAGGGTGGACCTTGGCCTGACCTTGGCCCAGAGGGGGAAAGGCAGAGCAGGAGATATGACGGAGCCTGCTCTATAAATTAGGAGCAATCATCCAACACAGATTCCTCACTAAAAGTATAGGTGTGAGTTTGTGTGTGTGTGTGTGTGTGTGTGTGTGTGTGTGTGTGTTGGAATAGAGATTGAGAAGGTACTTATGATTTGTCTATATGTAAAGCGTGTGTGGATTAGGAAGGATTTACTGCACAATGTGGTAGGTGGGTAGGGGTGTCAGTAGAAGCAGACTGTGTGAAGAAAAGGCCGGTTGCTCTTATCCTCAAACTCCTGTAGTAGTTCATCTATCTCATTCTCCATGTCATCAGTGTGCTGGATCTGAGGAAGCAGATCATTTTCTTACAATATATTAGGTTAAACTTATTCCTAGAACATTTCTGGCCAAATTTGCATTACATTCGTGTAAAGCCATGAAGTATTGGCTAAAACCCAACTCTGGTCGAAACTTACACATTGACACAGCTCACAGATAAGAAACGCCCCCAGTGTGGCTTCTTCATGGTTGTCCTGGATGTCTACATTAATCACATGCACTGGCTGGAGGGTCTCTTGCTCCCGAGAGTTAAGATCTAGTGAAGGGGCGTACAAGAAACACATATTTTGTAGTAGTACACAGAAAGCCCAGACACGGGTAATAAGAAAAATATTTGTGTAATACTTCTTTCAAACCTCACCTTCTAATACTTGGTCATATACTCTCTCCTCGCACGTTATAACAAGATCAAATTGATCTTTGCAGCTCTGGAAGCGCTCAGGTCTGGCCTTAATGCGCTTGTTGCGATCCAGCATATGCAGAATTCCATTCTGTGTATATCTGAGTTATAAGGTTAAGGAATAAAGCAATAGCAGAAACACAGAACTGCACTTTTAGAGATTGACCCTTTTCACATAACACCTTACAGCAAAAATGAGAAACATTTGCTTAATCTATGATTACTATTCAGCCTTGGTGACCTTCTGAGCCAAATGGATTGGATTAGGTCCCCAGGTCACATTTTGAGTCAAACTGTTCCAAGAATATGACAGACAGATGATCTTGAAATCAATTGATGACAGAATAAAACTTTTGGTGTGCCATCAATAAACCCAGATTCTTTCATTTTTAGATGCAACTGAAAATACAACCCCATTGTGCTTGCACGTTATCAACACCACAGCTCTCTCTAGTGGAGACTAAATATAATGCAATGATATGAATGAGAGTGGCTGGGTGTCCTCACACTACCCAAATTAAAGACCCCTTTGCAAAATACCACATAAACTGGCCAACTCCCCCTTTTCATCTCTGAAACTAAATATTAACCAATGGGGATTAATTATGCTTACAAATATTTAACCCACTAAAACACATAGTTCTTTAATCACTGAACTGATAAAAAGCTTTTAGGATTACAGGATTTGACTTCCATTGCCTGTTCAAATAGAATGTAACAATTAATATATAATACTTAAAAAATAACGGAATAAAGATTGCTATAGCTGGATCCATGGGTGAAAACATTTTGCAAATAGTGCAGACTTGCCAAGTTTAGTTGTTCATTTCCAGGGGATCACCGGAACGGACAAAAATCTAGATAAGTAATAAACCATTTAAATGCAAAAAGAGAGCTTGTAAACTGGAACCAGATAATCTTTTAAGACTGAACTGAAAACAGAGCCTTTATATGTACAAGACTTGTTTTAATGGCCTGTTCAAATGAGGAAAACATCTTGCCCATCTACCATGGAGCAAATATAGCAAGTTTTTAACTTAAGGTTAATCAATAAAACATGCCACAAGTATGATACTTAAAACCTTGTTTTAAGAAGTTTTAATTTGCATGTCGTGCTTACTATTTCTTTGGAATCCTATGCCAACCTAAATCTTACACATTGGTAAACACATTCCCAGCTGTATAAAAATAAAAGGGCCAATGTATGTACAGCTTACTTTTTAAAGTCATCCGCTATAAATTACTTACTTTGTATGAAAGTTACCACACAGTCCTCCACTGTAAAAACCTTCCAAATAAGTTTGCAGCTAATAATTCACCACATCCCCTGTGCTCCATTATTTACAAAGATTCCAGGAACACACATATAAGACACTTAATGATTGTGTGAGTGGTGCATGCGTGAGTGCATGGGATACAGTTCCTTGTCCTTGCGGACCAGGTCGTTGTACATCTGTTCATAAGTAGTTTTGAAGTCATATACATTGGGCTTGTCCGGGGCTGGACCAGGTAACTTCACGTGGGATCCAGTACCAAATGAACGTACATCAAACCCTCGTTTGCTGCAGAGAGAAGAAGGGACAAAATGGTAAGCGCAAGACAACCAAGAATCTCCAAGGTGTCAACCTTAAACAATTGAGTATCCACATCTTCACCAAGAGAAACATTTGTGTTTTCAGTGATGACTTACGACTTAAATTAATAGTTAAATAGATTAAAATAAAGATTGGTCCCGGTGGATCATTGGTTTTGAAAACCTACAGGTAGTGTAGCCTGCCACTACCTGGCCAAGATTAATATATTAATGGTCTGAACAGTAAAGTTGTTCCACTTCCGGGAGCTTGACGTAACGGGGAGGAAAAACCTTGACAGGAAGGACGCAGTTGATCAAACATATTTTAGTTGTTGGGTAACGTTACAATAAACACACAGCCTAAACGTTAAGCCACCATTGACAATACCGAATCCATGACCTAAACAACGTAACTTATGTCAATCTATTTAGCGCACAGAGGGAGAGAAAAGCAACATATTCTGTTTTTACAGTGCGATCCATTACAGTTTGGTGTTGCTGGAGAGGCGAACAGAAATGCTGATCGACGCGATAGGAACGAAATTACGTAGGGTAAATTTAGGTAACGAGCCGAGATAGAATATTGCGATCTTCCACTTTTTTGAGAGGGCACAACAGCGATAGGCATCACAAACATGTGTTGACTTCGTTGAATGGCGTCGTAGCTTGTTAGGTTTTCTTTTACATTCTTCTGTTACCTGAGGATGTTGTGCGCTTCCATACTGCGGTTCTGGTTGCTCGAGCACACAACCGCCACGCGCAGCGGGTGGCTCGGCATAACGACTCTTCTGAACAAATAAACTAACTAACTAGCCAATAATTAAAACGCAAAGGACAACAGCAGAGATCTTTCGTAAGATAAGAAATTTAGGGAGGAAAAGGTGGTAGTTACAGCGTTTCAAACTGGACAGTTACTCATCAAAACGACTGCCTCTCTTTGTTCGTTAAAATGGCGGAAGAGGGCTGTCGTTCGTTGCACTTTAAAGCTGGCGTCATTATATGGGCGGGATTTCAGTCACTGACGTCGCACTGACCAGGGAAAGTCGGAAACAAAAAGCGCGCGCTCAACACACGCACACACATACACACACACAAACCCACAACGTTTAAAATCGTAAGGTGAAAGTTGTGTTTTATTTACTGGACATTTTGATGAGGCACAGTTATCATTTATTTAAGACAAAAATAATTTTGAAATAACTGGCATACACAGGAGAAAAAATATATAAGCTAGAACTTTATAAGATCATGGACAAAACAACTCGATAATGTATGTTACAAAACATTCTTCAGTTAGGCTACAGTTTACATAACTGATTCAGCTCGTGGTAGTGGCTGCAACTGTAGCAAAATGTATCTAGCCAACCCAAAAATCATATTCACCATGGATGTTCCAGCCTATTGCCATAAACAGATAAGGAAGTCAATCACACAAACATTTTTAAAAGCAGAACTGAAAAATAATGTAGGCCTTCTCATTGTAAAGCTCGGAAGTGGAGCTTTTTTATAGCCTTTACATTCTGATTAGGCTATGAGGAAGTTTCTGTATGGGCTACTCTTCCCATTCTTATGTGTCCCTCGGGAGACCATGGAGATTCATCATGTGTCAATTACTGTTCCACAGGGTTAGGTTTTAGATTTACACAGTGTAGGAGGGTAAGCATATTGCAAGATTATAGATCATATCTAAAAAATCTAAAAATTAACAGATTATATGTTCTTATTTTTCATTATGAGTGGTGTGAAAAGATTAGTGGTGAGAGTGTGTATAGTATGTATTGTGTGTGTGCTGTGTTGTTGGGCTCATGATGTTTTCAGTGATGTATGCCACTAGCAAGCAGATTATGACCAGCATCACACAGATGGCTCCTCCCACCGTTGTCATGGCAATTACAATATCCTGCATACCTAAGGGTGAAATAGTGAACTCTATACAGTCCCAGAGGTTAGCACTCTGTGCTGGTCCTAAGACCTGTGGAGGTGGGGCCACTGAGGTCAGGGGACGCAGGCAGATGCGATAGGGAACATTCTCATGTAGCTCATCTAATAGAAAGTCCCTGCAGCTAGAGCCAAGATGGACACCAGCACATTCAAACTGAGTATAGCTTCCATTCCACCAGCAACCTAGCTCAAACCCAAGTCTTCTGGGGTGAATTTGATTGAAAAGTCTCTTAGATGGTTTCTTTAGCTGCATTCTATTATCTACTCCTGTAGACCTTGTCCTTGGAGCCACTTTCTGTCCTGTCACTATTGTCTTCATACTATTAACAGTCACGTTCCCTGTTATTTTCTCTTCAAGCTTTTCCGAAGAAGCATTGTGTGCCCATTGTAACAGTGCACTACCATTGGTCAGAATATTGGCGATAAAGGTTCCTCCAAAAGAACTCACAATTCTACAGTCTCCTTGAAGACATTTAAACCCTAACTGAGTTTGTCGAAAACACATGGCTCCTCCAACGCCCCCTTCAATCACACGATAGGCACATACTGGCGGCCCTCCATCTGTCCAACTTGCTCTGCTTGGCCTGTCCGATTTCACAGTGGTGGGAATATTGCCTCTGTGGGAGCTGAGGGAATAGATGCCAGTCACATGGCCAGAGTCTTCCTTTGGTGAGGTCATGTTTTCGTTCCTGTGATACCCAAAGGTTTCATTGCTGAAAGAACGTTTACTGTTATTTTTATACCTCGGCCAGTTTTGAAGAACACCCACTTTCCTCTCACTTTCTACATCTGGATGGTAGTCTGCTGAGGATGCTGATGATGTTATGCCACAGTGAAACCCAATTGGGCATATCCAGAGCAACAATGCCCATACCGCGAGCATAGCTGCTAGGAGTTGCTGTGTCATTTCTTCCCTGTTTACAGTTCTAAGGAATTATGCCCTCCAAAGAAAAGGGTGTGTACAGATGTATGATTGCCATAAAGGAGTAGGTTGTAGACAAATCCATGCACTTTATGATATCCATTTGAAACTCCATTCTGTTCCAAGCAGGATTGTCTGCATCTGCCACAAAAATCTGTATAAATCACCCTTCCTTTAACACATGCATTGACTAAACAGACGATATATTACGGAGATATGTGTTCATTGAAAAATATGCTGTTTCGGTAATTAGAATTAGCCTATAACTTAGATATGCAATTCAGGCTATATACGCCTTCTGTCTTATAACCTACAACTTACGTGTTTGTGGCAGGGCATGAAGGACAATGCGGTTATCTAGATTTCCATCACACTTGGTTTTTCTTCTGTCTGGATGTCTTAACGGGTGTCTCACGCGCGCATGTTGTTTTAACTGTCCGTGAGCGCGCAACTACATGTTTGGAGTATTCTGGATGTCAATACATGAGTCATGCGCTTGTCCAGGAAAGCTGTTGTGAATACGATAAAAGATTGAGTACGGCAACAGCAACTGCCCGAAATATATATCTTGCAGCATCCATTTCGTTGCAACATCCAGTGGGTTTTCCAGCCTCCGCTCGCTCTTCCCACTCACTTATCTTTTTTTCTTTTTTTTTTTTTGCTCTGCTTGCGTCAACGTTTGGTTTGACTCGAGCATCCCATGTAGGCTGTAGCATACTACATGTATAACCATCTTGGCATGTTACGGCTAGGCAGGACCAGCTGCATCGTCTAAGTATATCTTAGCAAGCTAGTTAAGGATTATAGGACTGTTTTGTTTAGTTTTCTTTACAAATCAGACAACTGATTTATATATTCAGCGGGTCTCGGTGGGCAGCAACTACGCCTAGGTTAGGTCAATTTGTAATGTAAATTGCCCGTGATAAACAATTGGAGACAGTGAAATAGAGATCAAAACACTGAAAGGAAGTGCTTGTTTTTTGGGCAATACTTTCGAAAAATGTAATTAATTAATTATACACCTTCTGCTCACATTGAAGATAGAACAGGAAGGGATATTTCATGAGAACATGTGAGACACTTCACCCACGTTTAATAGACTGACGTTGTTTGACTTCCTATATCAAGTTATTTCTGCAGCCCAATAATTGTATTTATTATATTGCAGACTATGGCGACTCCAGTCTTCCAAACCTAAGAATCATTTGCCTGTGGACACAGGTTTTAGGGCATTCACTTTAGCATTTCTTAGCATTTCTTCATAATTTAGGATGGTTAACCTGATGATGGTGTTTCAAATATTGTACCTATCTCATAAGTAGCCTACCTAAGTAAAATCTCATTACTGTTGATGTTGGATGATACTCTTGCATAACAGAATCTTATTGATTATTGATTTATTTGTTGAGCGGTGAGACTAGAACTTAATATAAATAAAATCGAAGAGGTAATTGTTGATTTTGATACAAAATTCAGTGACCATGAATCCAATTGAAATCAGAGAAGTTACATTTGAAAGAGTTAAAGGCATAGGTACAGATATCTTGGTATTACCATTACTAGCACACTTGTATTCTCAAATGTCTTCTATACTGTAATATTCTCTTATTCTTAGCATTATTATTTTTATTATTGTAGACTAAATCTTTAAGTGATCTTCCCAACACTATCAGACAAAAAGGATCCTTATCTAAACTTTTCAGTGAGTAACTGTTTTACAAGGGCACCCCTTTCAATTATGCATACAATCAAATTGAAGAATATTCAAGTGTATTCTTTACCTATTGATTCTTTACTTAATGTTTCAATTAGGTATATAAAGGTTAAACACAGGCCAATTCCCTAATAATCCTTTATCCCAAACCTATTCTTCACACACATATTCTAAATACACAAACACATCTCACCCACGTAC
>JAVQIZ010095739.1:0-12053 GCA_036023535.2 Galaxias brevipinnis | reverse complement strand
AGAGAGGTCACTATGCTTCACGCCCCAAAATGCAATTCGGCAATTTCCGTCTAGCTTTGACAGCATTACAAAAAGGCGGGGTTTTGGTCACATGTTCCAGTTGAGTATACTAACAATATAATCGAATCTTTGTTACAAAAAAAATAGTATTCTAGATTTCGGTTTAAGTAGTCAGTATGCAGTATGTACTCATTGAGTATGTAGTAGATAGTATTTAAGTAGGCGATTCCGAACACAGTCCCCATGAATGTTGATTGCCAACTTGGCAGGAGGCTGTCATGACAGCAGTCATCTTTCATAATTAATCTCCATGACTCAGTCTTCTGTCAGACAATTTTGAATGCATCTTAGTAGCCTATATTAATTATAGTTGCAAAATTTGATTTCCACAGTTTTTCCAGTTTTCCAAATTGCTAACCCTCTAAGCACCGTGTTTAATGATTATGATTCAAGTTTTTTTAAGAGGAAGTCATGTACTGTTAATAATGAATATTTTTGGAGATCACAAAGGGGCAGTGACATATGGTTTTCCCATGGTTCTGAACGCTCAGCAGGGGTTGTCATTTTAAGAAATAAGTTTAATGGAGATATTTTGCATTCTGATTATGATCATGACGGTGGCTACATTTGCCTCAGTATCGCAAAAAAAGAAAAATATTTATATTATTATTAATAAGATTACTTAAGATTTGACCTTGTAGATGTCTGGAGAGTCAAGTTCCGTGTTGACAGATCCTTCACATGGAGTATAAGATTGGGTCTAGACAATCATGTATGAATTTTTGACTCACTTCTAAAAGCCTAAGTATTGAGAATATTTCTGTTAGTATTCTTGCAACTCCTCTCACAAATCATAAGACTATACATTTTAATATAAAACTCGTAAATTCTACTAACCATGGACGGTCCTCATTTTGGAAATTGAACAGCTCTATATTGAGTCATGAGGAGGTTAAATCAAGTTGCTTTGAGAGAAGACATTAAAAGAATACTGTTGTAATAATTGGCAGCTTCTTAAATTTGAAATGGGAAAATTTTTAAGACGGTATAGCAGTAATTTTGCTTACTCGAAAAATACATCAAGTTGTTTGGGAGAAGACATTGAAAGAAGAATGTTGTAATAATTGGGAGGTTCTTAAAATTTAAATGGGGACATTTTTAAGATGGTATATTTTTTACTCAACTTCTCTCTGTTCTTATCAAAATAACTAACATTAAAGGTATAGCCATAGCAGAAAAATAAATTGATCATAAGTCAACTTGCAGATGACACCCCCTTTTTTTTTTTAAGATAACACCCAAATCCTTGTTGCTATTGATGTTATCAATAGCTTCTCAAAGGCTTCTGGTTTGGCAATGTGAATTACTATCTGTTAAAAATTGTCTACTTACTTCTATTGAAGATGTGCCTATCAAGGAAACGGTTACTTACTTGCATATTGCTCTCTCTAAAGACTTAAATACAAGATGTGTCCCTAAATTTTGATCCTATTATAAAAATAAAAAAAAAGACAAAAATGAAATTAAATCAATGGCTGCAGAGAGACTTGTCTTTAAAAGGAAGAACTCTACTCCCCAAAGCCGAAGGGATCTCTAGGCTAACATATACTGCCTTATCGATCCATCTGGACAAAAATACAAGTCGTTCCATTGATCAGATAGATGATTTTAAAAAACGAAAAAAAATTTTTGTAGAAGAACACAATTCATTATATCAGACGATCTGTGGTGATGAATAACTATGAAAATGGTATTCTCGATTTAAGTACCGGATGTCGCGATATCAGAAATTTAGTCGATACCAATACCAGAGAAATTCCTCGAGCCTCGAGACCCACTACGATAACATGATCAAAGAAAGAAACTAAATTAAACCCCATATACTTAAACATACACTCCTAATTTTTTAAAACATTACAAAAAGAAAAACAACAGAGGTGTGTAGTCTTCAAGCTAAAATAAATAAATAAAAAGAAACAGCAATTACAAACATTACAAAAAAGAACAGATGCAATTCAATTATTTAAAACAAGCAATAGTGTTTTTAAGCGAGATCACAAGGAGAGACAAATGTTCCCCTGCTGTATTGGGGTGTAAACTACTACAGCTAACTCAGCGTTCATATTTCTTGAATATTGAATTGTATTAAAGTAATGTTTGAGTTTCTTAAGACAGACCAAGTGCAAAGGTTTTTACCCGTAAATGTACATTAATGAATGTGAAATTTAGCTAAAAGTAAAAACAAGTCGATAAGAAAAAAATTGCTTGTCGTTACCAATGCCAACATTAAGAAATACAAACAGTACATTTCCCCACAATAGAAAAAATACGGAAACCGTTTTTTTTTTTATTTATTTTTTTAATATAATAAATTTACAAAGATCTTTCCAAAACATTTTGGTAAGTGGACAATCCCAAAATAAATGTACCATAGTTTCTTGATGTAAATCACAAAAAAGCAACTTATACTTAAATCTTTTTTAAATCTTTTAAGATAACAGAAATTCTTCGTAAATGCATAGCATACCTCATGCATTAAAACAACTGACTTACCAATAAAATATTGTTCTCAAACCAATTCTTGAAGAATAAAGATTTCTTTTTGTAAAGAATATTCCCTGTTGTTCCATACAAAGTATCTATGGGAAGAGAGAGAGAAAGAGAGAGAGGTGTCAATGACAATTTCATGGACAGACAACACCACCACACCGCACATCAATGTAAACCCATTGTTCTTACTTTCTTTGTCGAATCCATCTTTCAAATGGGTCCGAAGGTGGAGGTGTATCAAGGCTAACGGGACGGTCTGCATTATTTATCTATAACGTTTTTGACAAGGCTTAAAAAACAACTACAAAATTTATTTTTTGCTAAGCGCTGATTGGCTCAAACGATTTCCTGCGCTGCTCTTTGCAACCTCCCCTCTGTTCCCGATCCGTTGCTCTCGTTCCTAGCTAGCTAGCTAGCTAACAACATTCGCTTTGAGTGAAGTCTGCCAAGTCAAGTGACATGACACTTAGTTCGGTTAGTTAGTTTAGTTAGTTATGTTGAAAATGAATAAAACGTACACTACAGTTATGCACTCCAGAACAATGGTTGCGGTCAGGGACGAAACACGGCACCATTTTATTGATATAGCTACGTTAGCTAAACTAGTACGTCGGTGAGCAAGGCAAACAATCAAAATTATTAAAAATACTAAAAGCTCAAGCAAACAATATATTCTACAGTACTAGCTAACAATGACAAATAACATTTTATTGAGAATGACTAATTCATTGTTTGAAAGGTAGGAAGAAAGACCGCAAACTTCATCTGTAGAAAGCTATCAGACTAAGGATAAAGTTGACCCAGGAGAAAAACTAATAAATCTAATCTAATAAACAATGTTGCAATCTATTGGACCGTGTAATGCTTTAAATCGTATTCAATTACAGTTATTGTATTGGTCAATGAGCAAAATGAATGGCCAAAACACTTCCGAAACGCAAGACCTAAATGGAGGCATGGCCTCGTCGGTTCTCTATACAGCAACTTGATTGGCTGACATGTTAAGCCTTCCCTGAGAACATTGTGCTGTCGACATGATGACACGCAAATTCGTGAAGCGTTCCTTATTTTTGCCCTTTTATAAAATCCAAAAGTAAAAAAAAAAAGGTTCTGTAAAATCCCCACTTTTAATAATTTCATTGTACTTGGTGAAAAGGCGAGTTTCTATGGTTACATGGACGCTATCTCTTGATAGCTCTGAAAAGTCCTCGCACTTCCAGCTATCTCTTTCTAAAATGTAATCACAGGATACGTCCTAATAGCTCCAATGTAGTCCAGTTGGACCCCAATGGCCACCACGCTCTCCTCAGTTTTAATCAGCCAAATTAAAACACTAAACATCTAACAGTACTAACAACACCCCTGTGTACATATGCACACACAGAGTGATGATTGACCAGCAGAGCTGACTGTCGGTGTGATCACACTGAATCTAATATTTTAGAAACGCTGCCTTCCTGTCTTAGATGCAGCAAACGCTGCCACCAGATCTTCCAGGTTCAAAGATTTTCTTACCTCCTGGTCTATAGAAATTTGAGCCAGCCCTGAAACCGTTTCCTGGCTAATGGTGGACCTCAGGTAAGTCTTTATAAGCTTCAGGCTCGAGAAGCATTTAGGATGATCAGTTTCTTAGTTGATGCAAACAAACAGTGTTTAAAATGAGTGATTACACAGGGAATAGCTGAATACATACATACTATATATATAAATCTCCCAGAAAGTTAGCTGAATACATACTTACTATATACATATAAATCTCCCAGAAGGTTACGCCCACTTGGCAAGTTACATGCAAGACACGGTCTGCAGATTGTGTATGTTGCCTCAGAGTGGCCGTCCACAGCAAATCCCTGACATTCATTTTATATTTACTAAATATACACTAAAAACTAATCTTAGCAGTTGTATAAAGTAAGTAGGCTAATATATAGCTCTTCCATCTAAATAAAAATCTGAATAAGACAATGTTATATTTATAATAGTAATAGAGAAGTGTATAATAGTAATCAATTACATTTCAATCGATTAAGTGATGTGGTACAATTCTTTTCTAATTCACAATCACTCACTAGCTGGCTCAATACCTTACCCTTTTTCACCTCATGTCTTGGAAAGGCTTGTATGGTAAGTCCTTGGTTTGAGCGATTGGCAGGTTACGCCCCTTTGGCGGGTTCCAACCAGGATGCAGTGAGACCCTTCTCCCATGAGGGTGGGAAAGCGAGGATCTGGAGCCAGAGCTTGTTAGGAGACAAAACGATATCTTGTTAAATCTGGGTGAGAAACTTATTTAGTTTCATCAAGAAGTCAAAATGCATAACAAAATAATAAACACAAGTGGTTATTAGAGTTAGTCACTCAAACAACCCAGACACAGCTGATTTTTAAATTACCTGCATCTACCAGAGATTTCTGCATACATTTCTGCATACATGCCTTTAACTCAATACACAAAATACAAAACTAAAAAGTCACATTAACAGTGTGACTCACAATGTGCTAATAAGAGTGCTTCATTACCATGCAACAGTCTCGTAGCACCTATTTTTTAGGCTGTGACATTATTTACTTAATATTTGACGAAAAAAGGACAGCATGAGGATAGAAAATGTATGTAGGCCTACTTGAATATTGAGACTCGTGATCTTATGCTGCCATCTGGTGGCGGAAAGACGTAATTAAAGTACTGAGAGTGTTGTTACAATTCTCGCCACAGGGTGGCAGCATAAGATCACGAATGGAAAATGAGTGTTTGAACTGCTAGGTTTTCTGACTCGCTTAACGTCAGAGAACAGAACTGTATATATAGGTTTTATTTTATTTGCTCTTGTGTATATATTGATTTTATTTTTATTCCTTTTGGTCGCACAGTATAGAGCTGGCCAGTTTACGTTTCAGTATCAATACTGTCTATTGGAATAATGACAAATAAAAACAAACTTTCAACTTTATAATAGATATAACATTGTCTTATTCAGATTTTTTAACATATATTTTCAGTGTAAACCTAGGAAGACCGGGCGCAGTGGTTACAGGTTACTCCATCACCTCCAGTCACCTGCAGAGCGAGGAGAGACAGGTCAAGAAGAGATCAGACAGATGACACACAGTCTTACTCAGATTTGGCATTTTAATTTTGAGAAATATAATTTCAAACAAGTCATCACATTAACAGTGTGACTCACAATGTGCAATAAGAGTGCTCCATTACCATGCAACAGTCTCATAGCACCTATTTTCTAGGCTGTGACATTTTAATATTTAACGATAATAGGGCAGCATGATGATAAAAAAAATTATGTAGGCCTACTTGAATCTTGAGACTCGTGGTCAGAAAACTTGGCAGTGCAGAGAACAGAACTGTTCTGCTACTTTTTTGTCACACAAAAATGAAAACTTTCACATACTATGTACCCCTCAGATAATATTAAAACCACTTTACAATCAACTGAAAAGAGGGCTCAATCTGATAAAGGTATAGTACCGCGGTAATCCGCAGCACTGGAGGGTGACGCTATTTCACAATTTTTTATACAAAAAAATCATTAAAAAAACTATTTTTTTTAAGAAGGCAAAAATAGGAAACGCTTCACGAATTTGCGTGTCATCCTGTTGCGCACTTTTGCCCTAAATGCAAGCCAATGGGAATGGCGTATAGTCCCAAGTTTTGGAGTGGGCGGAGCTATTTGCTAGCAAAGTTGCCACACTGTCCGCCACTGTTACTTTGACACTTCGCTTGAAACGGTAAGAGGATGAAGTTGCCCTTGCATTTTAAAGCTGTTAAGGGACTGTTAAAATATGTTTTGGTTAAGTTGTCGTGTCTGGTTAGAATACGTTGCTAGTGTAGTGGGCCCTGAGATAACGTTATATGTTTGCATTGGCTGACAATTGTACTTTTGCATGCCTCTATGACAGCCTATGCTATGGTAGTATGTGAATCGATAGGTTGATTGCTCCATTATATGCAATATTTTTTTTTTCACTTTGTTCTATGTAGATGGAGAATTCTAATTTTGTGAGGAAGAAAGGGGTGCTGGTGCTGAGGGCCTCCCCTGAGGCTCTGAGGCACACCGCCACCAGAGCCTCAGGGTCCAGTCAGACCCCAGCCGTGATTTAGCACTAACTTTAATCCCTGGAATCTAAACAACAAGCGCAAATAGCCTTAGTGCATACGGCTCAACCCCAGCCTAACCCTTTCCTTCTCACCACAGAAATCACCAAATCATCGCATCTATCATGCATTTCATTTTAGTTGCCTTAACCCTTTTTCCTGCTTGTACGCAAATCAAGTCTTTAAAATAAGTGTCTACAATTGATTCTTGCTGAATCTGTGATTATCATTTGCATGGCAGTATTAATGTTGTAGTTTGTGGGATGGTTTTATGTTGTCACGTAAGTGATAATATATATATTAAAAAAAAATTTAAAGCTCAATACATACGGGTACATGCACCGCTCCCAGCACGCTGCCCAGGCCCTTCCGGCTGCCCCTGCCCCTGCTGCCCCGTCATCCCAGGCCCCTGTGCCTCCTGCTGCCCCGGCACCTGAACGACTGGCTGCCCAGGACCCTGCCCCTGCACTCAGTGACTGGCAGAGATGAAGGATGCTACCAATGAGCGAGGTGCTGACTGACTGACACTGTGCCACTTGCTGGGGGTTCATGGACGTTTTTTTTTTGTATATAGTTCCATGTTTTCCTTTTTGTTCGAGTTCCCCTCTACGTGGACCGAGACCTTGGCGTGGTGTAGAGGCCTCTGTCTGTTGAGGACCCTCAGAGCTATATTGTGGGTAGTTTTCAACTGCTGGTAGGGACACCCATGGCAAGAAGGTCTGAGGCGAGACACCAGACAAACATCGGTCCAGTGCTTGTGTATGCATACATGGAACTAGGAACTGCAGACACTACGGCTTCATAATTCCAACGTTGTGGCACTGCTCCTTAACATCATGAATGTGAAATTGAAGCACAGAGTTGTAGACTACACCGGTATGTTGAACTGCATTTATTATGTCTTCGTGGGCGTGTTTATGTGAATTGATAGCACAACTCATAAAAGGAAAGGATATGTTAACTTTGGATATAATGATATCTTAAGGTTCAATGATTCTCTTTCTGCTTGTACACTGAAAGACATGTAAAAGGAAGGATTTATGTTTGGTGAATGAAGTAATACAAGGAAAAGGATAACTTCATATGAATAAAATATTTTAGTTCAATGATTGCATTTCTGCTTGTACACTAAACATTTTCAATGATCACTTGAATTCAGTTGATCATTCACCTAAGTATGATCTAGAAGGTAGACTGTTTGATTAATTTTACTGTTGTATACATAATTAATCAATGAATCATGAAATACATTTTTATGTAGTTTCCCCTTTTTATAAACATCAATTTAGACTGACCTATGCTATATAAATCAATGGGACATCCAACCTTATTTTGCAATACTTTATTCATGAAAGTGCAGTTCTGTTATTGTTTACACTGATCATGACTAGGATAACTTCACACACACACACACACACACACACACACACACACACACACACACACACACACACAACTTCACAAGTCAGAATGTCAAATCATCATGGCCCTTCAAAATGATATCTCATCCTGTTCACTGATCATAGGGTGAATTCAGATACACATAGTAACACACCAGATAGGAAAATGAAACCGGCCCAGATACGACCAAACGTGCGCCGACCCTCAGTCCAGATCGATACACCCCTTCCGCCCCAGTGTCTTTTTGTTCACATGCCCACCACAAGTGTCTCACATGACACGAGTCGCGTTGTAGCCGCTTGCAGCGCCTGTATGACACTCAGTAAAAGAGAATCATAGATATAAATCTGTCAGCGTTTGAAGGAGGGTACTCTATAACGCTGAAGACGTTCCCTGTCACAGTTGCAAAAAGATTCTGGAAGTTATTAGACGGTCAAGCCATCATGCACCTATTAAAACCTAGACTTTATCTTGATCAAGAATTCTGATACTTACTTCTGACATGAAGCAGAATAACAAGCAGAAAGAGGGACAGTCAGACAATTCAGGATTGTTATAAACATACATCTGTGTAATAATGGCACTGCATGGGTGCACCAATGTAGGCATCTGTGTAATAGCACTACATGCACACCATGACCTGCTCCAGGTGGGGCTCGAACCTGGGACCTTCTGATCACAGGGACAGGCACTCTCATCAGGACCAAACGGCTGTCAAATTCACCAGGCCCTGCTCATCCCCCCAAAGAGATTGGATGTTTTCTTGCTGTATCGCTACAGCACGATGTTCTCCGTTTTTTCCAATATGTGAGCCGATCGGCTTCAGCTTTTTCCTGTTGCTGAGTGGGCTTGTCTAAATGTGTTCCACCTTTTCCAGGAGTCCACAGACTCCACACCATAGTTTGATTATTGAAGTGTTAAGAGTATGAATATTCTCCACCTATTTAACTTATAAATTGAATAAAAAATGCTACCGTACATTAAGAATTAGGAACGGTATGGCTGACGTTATACTATAAAATTAAAGAAACACTTTGAAAACACGTCAGATCTCAATGGGGGAAAAAAACATGCTCGATATCTATACTGATATGGACTGGGTAATGTGTTAGGAACGAAAGGATGTCACATCGTTTGATGGAAATGAAAATGATCAATCTAAAGAGGGCTGAATTCAAAGACACCCCGAAAATCTAAGTGAAAAATTTATGCGGCAGGCTAGTCTAGTCCATTTTGCTGAAATTCCATTGCAGCAACTCAAAATGGTACTCAGTGCTGTGTATTGCCCCCACGTGTTTGTATGCATGCCTGACAACATCGGGACATGCTCCTAATGAGATGACGGATGGTGTCCTGGGGTATCTCCTCCCAGATC
This sequence comes from Galaxias brevipinnis, assembly GCA_036023535.2. Classification (NCBI taxonomy): domain Eukaryota; kingdom Metazoa; phylum Chordata; class Actinopteri; order Galaxiiformes; family Galaxiidae; genus Galaxias; species Galaxias brevipinnis. Next base: position 2,619 of record JAVQIZ010095739.1, on the reverse strand, counting down.
TGGACCAGAGCATCACTGCGCTCCTGGACAGTTTGAGGTGCAACCTGGCGACGTCGAATGGATTGAAACATAATGTCCCAGAGGTGTTCTATTGGATTTAGGTCAGGCGAGCGTGGGGACCAGTCAATGGTATCAATTTCTTCATCCTCCAGGAACTGCCTGCATACTCTCGCCGCATGAGGCCGGGCATTGTCGTGCACCAGGAGGAACCCAGGACCCACTGCACCAGCCTAGGGTCTGACAATGGGTCCAAGGATTTCATCCCGATACCTAATGGTAGTCAGGGTGCCGTTGTCTAGCCTTTAGAGGTCTGTGCGTCCCTCATGGATATGCCTCCCGAGACCATCACTGACCCACCACCAAACCGGCCATGCTGAACGATGTTACAGGCAATATAACGTTCTCCACGGCTTCTCCAGACCCTTTCACGTCTGTCACGTGCTCAGGGTGAACCTGCTCTCATCTGTGAAAAGCACAGGGCGCCAGTGGCGGACCTGCCAATTCTGGTGTTCTATGGCAAATGCCAATCAAGCTCCACGGTGCCGGGCAGTGACCACAGGGCCCACTAGAGGACGTCGGGCCCACAGGCCACCTTCATGAAGTCTGTTTCTGATTGTTTGGTCATAGACATTCACACCAGTGGCCTGCCGGAGGTCATTTTGTAGGGCTCTGGCAGTGCTCATCCTGTTCCTCCTTGCACAAAGGAGCAGATACTGTTGATTGGTTAAAGACCTTGTACGGCCCTGTCCAGCTCTCCTAGAGTAACTGCCTGTGTCCTGGAATCTCCTCCATGCTCTTGAGACTGTGTGGGAGACACAGCAAACCTTCTGGCAATGGCACGTATTGATGTGCCATTCTGGTGGAGTTGGACTGCCTGTGCAACCTCTTTAGGGTCCAGGTATCGCCTCATGCTACCAGTAGTGACACTGACTCTAGCCAAATGCAAAACTAGTGAAAAACAGTCAGAAAAGATGAGGAGGGAAAAAATGTTAGTGGCCTCAACCTAGACAACCATTCCTGTTTTGGGGGTTGTCTCATTGTTGCCCCTCTAGTGCACCTGTTGTTAATTTCATTAACACCAAAGCAGCTGAAACTGATTAACAACCCCCTCTGCTACTCAACTGACCAGATCAATATCCCAGAAGTTTAATTGACTTGATGCAATCCTCTGATTAAAAAGTGTTCCTTTTAATTTGTTTGAGCAGCTTACAGACAATATGTTTTTCATTATTGATGTACTATTAATTTAGCCTATACGATTGCTTAATTAGAAAGTAGTTTTATTCAGGCTGCATGTGATTTGGCAATGTCTTGAAAAGTATTCTTATCGGGACTCGGATCGGCGAGTACTCAAGTTTAAGTATCGGTACTGGTATCGGTCACCAGAAAATGGTGCCGGTGCATCTTTACTTGTATTAAATTGTCTAATCTTGATGTAATTAATTGTCGAATCGTGGTGTATTTTGAAACGATTATCGTACAGTGAAAATATAATATTGTGACATTCCTCGTACAGATACTTAAAGGGTACATGTACTTTGTTACTGTCCACTACTGTAGTATTTCTCAACTGGTGGGTCGCTGGTGGAGTATGTTGTCAGAAAACAGCAACTTCTATTTTCTATTAGAAAAGCCAACTCTTCAGTTGTATGAGGGTAGTAACAACAATAAAATGATAAAAGCAGAATGTATTTTAATCTTTTGTTTTTAGAATTTAATTATCGCTTCGAGAGATCAGCTCCATGTTACAACGAAAAACCCAGGCTTTTCTGAGTGGCGGAAGTATCGGCTTCAAAGTCGGCAGACAACACTGTAATGACGTTATTGTCTGACAGTGGGGAGCGTACAAATAATAATAATAATAATAATGATAATAATAATAATAATAATAATAATAATAATAATAATAACAACAACTTTAATTTAAGAGCGCCTTTCTAAAACCCAAGGACACTTTACAATGCATATTAAAATCAGTAGGCAACAACAATAAAAGGCGGTTAGGAGGAGCTAAAAGCCTGACAGAACATATATGTTTTAAGAAGTTTTTCAAAAGTGTCCAGGGACTCTGCATTACGGATCTCAAGGGGGAGGGTGTTCCAAATGGTGGAGGCAGCCACACTGAATGCTCTGCCCCCATATGTCCGTAGCCTGGTGTGAGGGATGGAGAGCAGTTCCCTAGTTGAAGACCTGAGATTCCGGGAGGGTATGCAGGGGAGTAGGAGGTCAGAGATATATTGTGGAGCCAGGGTGTGAAGGGATTTGTATGTGAGGAGGAGGATTTTAAAGGTGATGCAGAACTTGACAGGGAGCCAGGGAAGGTGCATGAGAGTGGGGGTGATGTGCTGCCAGGGTTTGGTGTGGGTGAGAACCCTTGCAGCTGAGTTCTGAACGTACTGGAGCCTATTCAGGGTTTTACTAGGAACTCCGAATAGAACTCCGTTACAGTAGTCCAGGAGGGAGGTGACGAAGGCATGAATGAGGGTCTGCCACTGGGTCAGAGAGAGAAGGACGGAGTCTAGTGTTGTTCTTGAGGTGATAGAAGGCCAGTTTGGTAACGGATTTGATGTGGGTTTCAAATGACAGGGTGGAATCAAGAATGACTCCCAGGTTACGGAC
>JAVQIZ010095736.1:0-17719 GCA_036023535.2 Galaxias brevipinnis | reverse complement strand
GATGCAGTTCTACAAATCGCCACTACAAGCGTTTTGAGAGACGAACCGTAAGGAGGCTTGCATGAGACAGATGAAATTACAGCTGGTAAACTACAGTTAGTGTTACTATGAAACGATTTACACTCTTTATATACGTATTTATGTCCACATTAGTGGTTATTAAAGGATGTAAAAGTCAATGGAAGTAATTTTTTGCTGCTTACTGCGTTTAGAATTCTCCATTGGTTACATTACGGTCCGAATGTTTGGCCTGTCTACTCACAGGCATTTTGAAGTGGAGAGAAAAGACTTCTCCGAAACATTAACTTTTATTGCTTAGGAATACGTAACAAAAATTTTTAAAAGTGAAAAGAAACAGAGTCTCCAAGAGTTAAAGACCAGCCCGAAAGGGAATACAATTTCGGCTTCTTTTGTTTAACAAAGCGATGGTGAAATGTCAGACGGTAGTCGCGAGGAGTGGTTGCCAGGGCGATGGTAGGCTATTGGCGCTCCACAGGCTGGAGGATGTTGCGCGCAACACTAATTAAAAAAAAAACTATTAAGTTTTGCAATTCAACGAGAATGATGAGCTTAAAAAAATCAAGATAAAAATATGATTCAGTTACTTGGTTGGGATCCGTGGTATTAAGATAGTAATTAAACATCTATTTTGAAAATTATGAAAAAAGTTAAGAAGTAACTGGAAAGAACGGATATAAATTGTTACAAAAAGTTCCACAATACCAGCTACATGAAGTTAGAAAATCAAACGACAGAAATAACATAGAAGAAGCTCCCTTTGACATGTCTTATCCACACCTCCACGACCGCCCTCCTTTTTGACAGGTTTCGCTAAACAGGGTAGCACCAGATGTGCCTGGCACTTTGTGATGGAGAGCAAAGAAACCCTCACCCACTGCTTCATTCCGCATCACAAGTCTGTGCTCAAAATAGCATCCCTTTTCTCGTTGAGCGCAGGCACAGTCCTCTTATTTGATTTTAAATTTTGGTGGAGATGATCAGATGATAGACGGCTTGTGTGTTTGCGAACTGCATGCATGTGTGTGTTTATATTGGCCTAGTGTGCATTTTCAGGCTTGATTGGCTGCAGTTTGATTAATGCAATGTCGCAAATAATAGGGTGGAACTAGTACAGAAAACCAGGTCCTTTAAGCTTTAAAAGCTCTCAACCTTTGTGACTGTAGCAATGGAAACTAACATCAAACCTTGACATAGATATTATAGTGATTCCTTTACATCTTTGATTAACAATCTTTCTCTCTGGGCTTTCTCTGAACCCAGGTGATTATGATAAATATTGGAAATTGAATTCGAACAAAATAAAACTCTCACCCTTTTGTCATCCCTCACAGTGGAAAACAAACACCAAGAGGGTGCCTCTGATCTCTTAACACTCGGCAGTTGGCACATTCCCCCCTCTTGGCACAGGCCATTGTCTGTTACATGGGTTTGAGCCAGATGTCACACTTTGGAATAAACTGACATTCACTTTTTGTGTATGTGTGTGTGCTGTGCTAATGTCTACAGAATGTTCTTAGGATGAGAAGAAGTGAGGCTTTGTATTGGGGGAAACAGTGAGGTGCTTCTGGATTTTGTCTGAACGGTCCTGATGAAATGACAGCTAAAATTAACCAACAAGTACACATACCTTTGCATGACCCTTTGGTGTGAGGGCCAAGTAGGACAGGAATGTGAGCTGAAGAGGGCAGCAGACAAGGGGGCCCACGGAGACGGCCCACTGATTACAACACTAAGTAGGGGAATGTTGTTGTGCGAGCGATTGCAGCCATGACACAACCAGAAAAAAAAAATTGGTTTGATTTTTATTTCATATTCATTGGGCATATACAAATAGAAATATTTGTCAAATTATGTCAGGTAATAAAAATTACATTATAATCACTTTCGATCATTTAATGAGGATTTTAATGCAATTGTTGATTAATTAATTGTTTCTGTTGAATTGGATTGAATGTTTATGGTACAGAGAGGTTGTGTTAATGGCTGGCATCGGTTGTGCTGAAAGTTGTTTGTTTCCTAATTCGACAATGCACAACGAAAGTTAAATGTGAGATTACAAGAAACATTTACAGAACAAATAAAAGTTTCTCCGAGTCAATTACTGTTTTTCTAATCTTTCATAGTATAATTATGATTATCCTATCGCCAACGGTCATTGACAATTGCAAAATAATTTCTGAGAGACTGTGTGATAGTTAGTCCAATAGTTGGTCCAAGTCAGATATCCCAGGCTGAGCCGAAACTCTGAGTGTTTTTATCTACCCAGAATTCCTCCAGCTCGAGGTCAGCCCTAGCTTCGACCTGAGACACACCATTCCTAAGATAAGAGCCTGGCAAAACAGACACACTCTGTACTGTACACACACATCTCTGTCAGAGCTGGTCTCTTAAACCCACACACACAGATGTACGCACACACACACACACACACACACAATATATATATATATATATATATATATATATATATATATATATCTATATCTCATGGGCAAACAAAATATCTTATTAACAGAAAATGTTTAAAATAGAATGTGCGTTCTGTCAAGCCATTACGAGACTCCATAATCATAGGTTTTAGATAGTGAGCCTATCCTACAAACTCAAGCATCGTCAAACACACTACCCATAATCCTTAACGTGTTATAGACTATCTTGCCTGAGGGGGTTAATGTCAAGGAGACTTTTGGGAACAGCTTGCCAACGCACTTGTACAATCTAAACTTGAACTTCTCACAGGAACAATCATGGATTTTCTGGGCAAGGGGGAGATGGTTCGCTGAGTTCAGCTTAGAAGCAGTGCTTGTTCCTCCAAATGTGTTGGTCGAAAATATGACAGTTCAACTCTCTGGGACTCACTGTTATGCTCACAGGACTAACATATCTGCCCACCTTCAACTTCACTCCCATAGGCAGTGACCACTCCAGTTATAAATATTGACCCCTTCCTGTCATTCTCATCTGTCTTACACTGGTCAAGCCCCGATGAAGCACGATGTCTGTCGGACCAAATTATACTCATTCAGTTCAGTCAGACATGTAGACACATGGATGGATGTTTAATCATCAGAGAAAATGCATCCTTCATAATCACCCGATACAGTACAAGTCAGTAGTAGTCTAACTAAACTTGAAAGATCAATAAGCCCACACAATACAAAGTGCATAAACGTGTTATTATTACTATGACAAAAATAAAGAGTAACTGAATTAAACACACCCAGTGACATTCACAAAAAGACTGACATGAAATTTAGGACCAATAAAACAGGAATGTTTCTGATGTTAATCTGTTATCAGTCTTGGTCAAAGCTAAGAAATTATTCACAATACAAAGGTTTTAACAGTGTGTTTAAGTTGTGCCATCGAATGGGAATCAGACTCAGGAATCCTATTTAGAACGAACAAACAAAGATGAACCCTGGATGAACATAAGACAAGACAGAGAGAGAGACAGATGCAACAAAGAGAAAGAAGAAGAGATAGAGAGTGGGGGTATAGAGGAGACAATTAAGGATTGTCTGTCTTTAGTGAGATAGACTGATGAACAGCTCCAGCACAGCATATGCAATTAGTGGCAGGGCTGTTAGCTTGGTTACATCAGAAGGGCTCCCCGGAGAGAGCAGGATTAAAGAGTTGGTAATGTAAGACCCCCCCCCTCCCCCCAGCACCACCACCACCATTTAAAAGCACAGAGCTTTCTGCAAGGGGGCTGTCGTCAAGGAAACAACAACTTGCCCACCCTTCCCTGCAGCACCAAGCTATCTCCACAACACTTGTCTGCCTCTGTGCCTTCAAAGATGATGGAATCCTGGCAGTAGTTCTCATACACAACAGACAAACACAAAAGAAAGGGAGGCCACCAGTGGACAAAGAGTGAATGTTAAAGGATAACATGAAACTGGTATGGCATATTGTTTATATACATTTCTTTGTGAGGTTAAGAAAATTCTACTTTCATCTGTAGTTCTGCCAATAATAACATGATACACACATAACCTTACTTGTCTAGAACCCATCCTGACTACTGCTAACTTTAACACTTTCCTCATGACCAATCACATACTTGTTAACCAACCAAACGCAGTCTCCCCCTGATGATAGATGAACATTTTAGTACACTACATTTTAAGGCCTCGAGTGACACCATTTATCAATTAGCTCTGTGATTAGTGCTCAAATATAATCACTTAGTCTTAAGCCATTAGGAGTATGTTGTTTATGTAGAAGACCAAGTCCTTAATAGGTTACAAGGTCAAAGTTTCAATCTTTAAATCCATTATAAAAGCACACCCAAACTCAAAGAGGTCCTTTACAAAAAGAGTTCTCAAAACTGCTGATAAGCTGATGGTTTGAAATATAGAACGTGACAAAGTGGCTTGGCCAGGGGTGATGATAGATAGAAAAAAAATTGAATTACTTGATAGTTAGGGTTTGGGTGATACAGTTTGAAAATGTTAAGTGTCTGGCAGATCCAAAGCATGACTCATTATCGTTTAAATCCTCAATTGGTTGCCGGGGACGAGACACCACTCCCTGCATGCTTCCGCCAGAAGATCAAGGAAGATCTTTGTGTTCCGTTGTTGATTCCTTAATGATCTATGAAGCAAAGAAATCTAAAATTAGGAATATAATACGGTTTATGGTGAGTCGGTACACGATTTGGAGTTATTGGGGCTGGGCCTGGATGAATATGAATCTGTACTGAATGCTCGACTAAGTGTTGCATATCGCCCTCTGTGGGAGCTAACAAGGAACTGCGGTCCAAGCACACATCATCAACCGAGAGGGTTGGTTGCAGTTTAGTCGTGTCACTGGTATACTATGCCCTCTTTGCATACCTCCCCATCCCGAGTCTCCACAGTTCGGACCAGGATGCTCCGCTTCACTTGGGGCTCTGGATTGATTTTGGTATCCAGATTAGTCTCTGAATGTGGGCAAATATCGAGACAAAATTAGGTTTCCAGTGCAACGGGTACAATGCAGTCTATAAACACTATGCAACATACATTTGACTCACCTCTGAACTGTAGGTTGGAGAAGCTCTGCACAGGAACAGTGATCCTAGAAAGATAGACAAAGACCAGTTCATTGATCAAAATTCACTGTGATACCCTGACATATTACATTCTTTCCATCTGTCTTTACAATAATGCTACACATTCTCTCTATATTTGGGGATCCCCACCTGCTCTCCTCTCCCTCCAGCAACTTCCTGTAGGTGGCAATCTCAATGTCCAGGGCCAACTTGACGTTTAGCAGGTCCTGGTACTCCTGCAGGTGTTTGGCCATTTCCTCCTTAAGGGAGTGGATCTCATCCTCTAGCTGACCAATGGTATCCTGGTAACCAGAAGACTCTATGGCAAATCGGTCCTCCATCTCACGCAGCTGACGCTCCAGGGAATCATTCTGAATGAGATGTAACAAAAGAAAAACAAAATGGGTTTGGTTAATGATATATTCTGAACAGAGGTCACATCATTTACAGTCCTCTGCTCTGATTGATTGACTCACTGATCCACGGAGGGCCTCCAGGTCACAGTTCACCACCTGGAGCTGCCGGCGATAGTCATTGGCCTCTTGCTTTGCCTGGCGCAAGGCCTCTGCATTCCTACTGGCGGCATCAGTCAGGTCGGCAAACTGTACACAAGAACAAAAGATGAGACCCGCGAGAGAAACAGTACACTACTTATTTAACACACACTTTTGTTTTGAGTAGGCAGGTATGTGTGCAGTGGAGTGTCAGTCATTTGTCCACGTGTGTGTTCTGTGTGGTCCTACATAGTCCTGACCTTGGAGCGGTACCACTCCTCTGTCTCCTGCATGTTGGAGGAGGCCATGGATTCATACTGGACCCGGATGTCCCTGAGGGCCGCGGTCAAGTCTGGCTTGGACACGTCCAGCTCCACGTGGACCTGCTGGGCCATCAGCTGCTCCTGCAGCTCACGCAGCTCCTAATCACAGGATGAAAGAGAGAGAGGTCAGTGGCTCTTCTCAATGTTACCTGGTGAGACGGTTTTACATGGTCACTTTCCAATAGGCTAGATATTTGATTGAATGGATCCGCTTTCTTATCCATATCCTTCATGCCATGTGTGACAGTTTACAAAAAATGCATGCTTCCAACCAGTCCCACACATACAGTACATGTAAAACCTGCAAGAATTATGAAATCTGTGATTATTATTCAAAACACATGTTTATTATCTTTTAATTGAACATGTTTCCATAACAGGAAAATGCACATTGTAGAAACCACCTGTAAATCCAAAAGGATGCTTACCTCCTCATGAATCTTCTTCAGGAATTGGATCTCCTCTTGCAGGGCATCAATTTTCCTCTCCAGCTGGACACGGTTTAGAGCTGCTTCATCCACATCCTGAACACAAGCAGGAAAAAATCACTAATCCATAGTGAAGGACTGTGTGTTTGAAAACCTGTTCAGTAAGGGGAGAGTCACCTGTCTGAAGGAGTTCAAGTTGTTCTCTGCATCCTGCCGTTGGCCCATCTCATCCTGCAATCTGAGTGAGGCAAAGACCATAGTGAAAGACAATTTTAAATGGTCAAGATTGACGGATGTTTAGTTATGCTTGAACAAAATCTAAGACTACAGGGAAAAAGGACGGATTTATTTTATGCTTTTGCTACCGACAAAAGCAAGAAAAAACATTTACACAACCAAAAGTATATAATTTAAAAAGCTATACTTCAATGGTGTTTTCATGGTTCTGTTAAGACATAACAAATGTACTAACACGATCGCATATTAATCAAACTTTCATTTGGTTTTGATGGTCATTACTGAATAAGTTTAACACTAAGTTTAACCACTTACAATGCTATTAAAACGTATTTGCATGCATCTGGGAGAGCCCACAGAGGTGTGAATAGGTAATTCGGGGCAGCAAGTAAGAAAAACAAAACATCTACCAGTCTTACTGCTCTCTTTGTATTCCCCTCATGCCACCACATTCATTCATTGGCAACTGGGTTTTCAATCAGTATCATGTTTGTTGAGAGGGATTCGTGAATAACAGACTAGAAACTGATTTCAACGGACCACAAAAAACTTATTTGCACCTAATTTGCATGTCAATAATGTTCGCTGATTTCTTTTATACCTCAAAGACCAAGCATTACCTGACTTGACACAGTGAAATAAGAATAATAACAAATGTCCAGTCGATGCTCTCACCTCTGCTTGAGCGTGGTGACGTCTGATGCCAGGTTGTCTCTCTCTATCTCCAGGCGGGCCTTGCCAGCGCTGAGGCCGTCCACCTGCCGGCGCAGCTCCCTCAGCTCTTCCAGGTAGATGTCTCCCAGGCGACTGGGCTCCTTGCCCCTCAGCTGGTTCAGTTCCGCCACCAGCACCTTGTTCTGCTGCTCCAGGAAGCGCACCTTTTCTATGTAGCTGGCAAAGCGGTCGTTCAGACCCATCATTTCCACCTTCTCATTGGTGCGGTTCTCCTTGTACTGGGCCTTCATCAGGGTGTCCGCCGAGAAGTCCAGCCGTTCCCCAGGGGCTCCCAGGAGCAGGGCCCCTCCAGCCGACCCCAGGGAGTGGCGGGACAGCGGGGTGGAGTGGATGAGGTGGCGGGGGCTCCCATGGAGAGAGAGGCGACCGGAGGAGAGGCTGCTGAGCCGCACCCCCCCACCCAGACTGCCGGAGCCCTGAGGCCCGTAACGCTTCCTGTATGAGGACTGGACACGTTGGCTCTCCATGGTAGGGAATAGAGTTATGGAGTTGGGTTAGGGCAAACACAGGCCTTTTATAAAGACAAACGCCCCCCCTCCATCCCGTCCTGTAGCAAAGAGTCCAAAGGGAGGGGCAGTGGGAGAGAGACTGTCGGTCAGTGAATGGGACAAAAAGGGAGAGCGGAGGGGTGGTTTATGTGACACTCAAAAAGCTGTGTGCCAGAAATTGTTTGTGCTCATCCACTCAGCCACTAATGTCTGTCAATGTCCAATTCCCTCTCACTCTCAGCTACCTTCTTCTCGCCCCTCTCTCTCTTTTCCCCTTTTCGTGTTTGCATGAATAGGAATTTGTGTGACAGAGCTTGGCCACCAATTCAATGTGACCACACATGATCTCTCAAACAAACACAGATGGAGTGTTATTGGACAAAAAAAGGGTGGCAACAGAATGAAACCCTTAATTCATCTCGCTGTATGGTGACAGTGATGGTGTGAAAGAAATATGAACAAAGAACGTAGACTAAGAAGAAAATTCTTATGTTCTGGATCCAAAAGTTGTAGGTAACCACAAAAGATTATTACACGGGTACCCCGCAACAGTGTGTGGCAAAGAAGCCCCGTCTAGGAACGCGACTCTTCCCTGGATCTGTCCCCGCTACTTCTTGGCAGACAGCCTTTTGTCAAGGCACAGTTACGTAACACAGCAAAGAAAAGAGCAGAACATGATCTTACGCCATTTTGAATATAACATAAAAAAGACAACTAACTATTATATCTATGCATTCTATGAAAAAGTCAGTTTCTACAGGTGACTCAGGAGAACAATGTAGTCCAAAATTGCATGGCTTATAATACTAGTTAAACATAACAGTAAATGCATGATAATAAACATACAGAGCAACAAAAAAGAAAACATCACATCTTAGGCTGTTGTCACGGTTACTTGAACAACAGATTTCAGGCGACAATATATGTCACAGTACTGTAGCCAGAAAAAGCTCCAGGAGCCTTTGGGCTCCAACCTTCACCTCTTTGTCTGCCCTAGATTTACTGGCCATGATGTCAGTGACAATCTGCAGATTTTGCAGAAGACATGTCCTGGCACCAGTCAGTGGGTTGGAGTGGCAATCTGGCCTTAATAGACCTGTACACTAACATGACCGCCACCATGCGCACACCAAACACTGACATTAAATATAAGACGTCGTCCATGAGACTATATAGGGGGACCATTTCAAAACAATCCCCACGTAGGAGGTGGATGGATAGATAGATGGTACCACCCTGGGGCTGGGCCTGGAGACCTGGTCTGAACCCCACTGACTCCGGGGAACTAACAGACACTCCGTTACAAATCCATTTCCATGCATTCCCATGGCAACCTCAGCTAAGTTAAAGCACTTCAGTTAAACTTCACAAAAAAATACGAACATGATTGCAGGAGACAAAGTAGCATAGCCTGCCGTGAACACGTGTCACTGGAGATACTGAACAACTAGTCCTACGAGGGCCGACTTTATGTCAGGACCATGAAAATACGGCTGTCAAAATTGGTGAACACTACTTAAAATACCCTCTAAGCTGTGTTCAACCTATCACGTGCCCTTAGCTTCCATCTCTACTTAGCCCTCACTTTTGCCACAGGTAGTAAACTCATGGATAGTAAACTCACAACTTCAGCGCACATAAAGGACTTCTTTGTTAAAAGTCTGGATGAAGTGCAGTGAGGGCAGTGGCACTGGGAGACAGTAAATACGGCCCTCTATAACGTTTCAGATTAAGGCGTGTTGTCCGAGCCAAAAACAGCGGAGTGACTTGAATTCCAATTGGAGCCTGTTGACAGAGGTTAAATTAGAAAGTCTACTATAAGTCTGGCAGAGATGTGTTGTTTTTAAAGTTTCCATGCTGATAGATTTACAGCTTAGCCTCATCATTTAGGCAACACTAATTATATTGGCCCCATGGATGTCTGAGGCCATCACTGCTGTTGCCTCAGATCTGGTAACTAAGGTAATATCTCCCAAAGCTGAAATATTCCAAGAGAGAGAGGGAGAAAAGAAGGGGCACAAGGCAGAATGAGGGGGAGACCTCGGCAGCTCCTATCTACGGAGTCATTCGAAGGCCAAGTCAAACAGCTGATTCATGTGTCCTACATGAGGAGCCTATTATTATAGCAGGAGGGGGAAGAAAAGGTACTTTGCCCTGTTGCCGGAAAGAATCTTAATGTTTAGTTAGCCTAGACTGATCTCCGGCCAAGAAAACCGCAAACTCTGCTGGACTGTGGAACTACGTGCACAATGTATTCTGGCATTTTACACCGCGGCTCTAGCCCCCTTTCAATGAAGACCCTGCATTATTCAGACCCACTACTCTACATGGAAAGCCTGACCAACCAGCTACAAACACCTAATCCCTGCCACAACAACAACCAAAAAATCCATAGGAACGCCCCTCCCACTAGCCCCCAACCCATAACTCACGTATGCCTCTTCAGCTGAATGCTATGGTTCCTTAGAAAATATCACCTCTGCTAAAGAACGTATCCCATCACTTGTAGAAGCTAAACACCCCATTCCCAATGCTTAGCCAACCAAGCTCCCTTTGATTCTAGTAGAACATGGGGTAGAGGCTGATCTGTAGGATCATGACCACACATGGTTAACGTTCATCTTGAGCATTGAAAACAACATCACTAGAGCACAAGAGTGTCTTTCGGATGAAGCGTTAAACGGGTTTCCTGACTCTGTGGTCACTAAAGATCCCACAGCACTTCTCGGAGAGAGTAGGGGTGTTAACACGGGTGTCCTGGTTAAATTGCTCAGCCTGGCCCTATATCTACCATGGCCACCTAATCATCCCTTTAGCTCCCAATTGGCTGGTTAATCCCCTCTCCTACCCCTTGTGGCTCTCTTCAGGGCATAAACTGATGTGTGGTGAGCAAATCCAGAGCAAAATGGCTGCCGTGGCATCACCCAGGTGCGTGCTACACATTGGCGATCAAACGGAGTCCCCCCTGACAATATAAAGCGCTTTGGGTGTCTAGAAAAGCACAATATCAAATGCAATCGATCATTATTATTATTATCATCATCATCATCATCATCATCAATACGATAAACAGGGAAACCTGAGATATAGTCAAACTGGAACAAGGCGTGGTTCTCTCCGCTGTTGACAGGGGCATCCGATGGCCATATGACACTAGTGCTGGTGCCCTGTATGTATGAATGGGAGAGCAGGGAGCTTAACTAGAGCTGATAGGCTGGCTGTATGACTCAGCACCACAGGGTCCAAACAAAGTGTGATCACAAAGAGGGTCGATGGAGAGCCAGTTCAGTCCTAGTCCACCAGCCTGCCTGTCAGCACTAATGCTGGGGGCCTAGTGGCCTGGTGGCCCAGGGACATACCACACACACAGAGGAGAGCATAGCACACAACCTCAATGGCATGCCACAAGAGGAGAACCCCACACTGCATACCATTGACCCTGGGCAGCAAAACATATTCAGTGCTGCATGAATTGATGAAGCCAGTAGAGGGCATATTTAATGACCTTGGTGTTGGCTGTGGTACTAACCCTCCCTACCAGCCCTGCACTACATGCAACACCAAATGTAACCGCCTTTCATGAATTACAGCCAAAAAAACAAAGCAGTAAACCATCTGCGCTCCATCCTCATGTCACCAGTTCAAATAAAAGAAACCATTGTTCCATATAGCCTGTCCAACACAATCTCATGGCTACACAGGTTGGTGACAACAGAGAGTTCCTCTCTCTGCCTGCTGTTTTATGGAGGAGAACAGACAGAGAGAGAAAAAAGAGAGCGTGAGGAAGGGAATGCATCAATCAGACAATGGCCTCTGTCTACCGTGCAGCTTCATTTACTGGACTCACTAGAGCTGGACTGTCTAACTGCTCCAACACAATGACACGATGGGACTTGAACAACCTTGTCGTGCAGATCTGCTCCAAGCCAGGCATTCTTGCAACATAAACAAACACATATCTTAATGGACCAAGAAAACAAATAGTTTATTTGTTTTGGAAAGACAGGCATGGTATATAACACCCTGCCATTTAACACACTGTCATTATGTTCGTTTTCAATATAAAATACATTTTGATACATTGGACTTTGCACTGCAAGTCCTGTCATGATAGATACTCATACGTTTACACATATCTAAACAACTAAACCAATTCATTTGCTTAACTCAGGGTTCTTCAATTTTGCACTTTTTTTAGTACAGTATATTTGCCAATACTGATAACCTACTTTAGCTGCCTTTAACATGTAGCAGCAAATAATATATACACTTGATCTATGAAGAGTGTACGAGCCAGATACTTCAGGACAAAATGGCCATTCCTACGAAGTGTAGGAGTCTCCTTGGATGCTCGGTCATGATCCCCTGACATTCAATACTGCTCTGCTGAACCCTGAGCTAAACAAAGTCGTCATGCAGGGTGGAAGCCTGGACTCTGGCATCTACTCGCTTGTGTCTTGATCATCTTTGGCTAACTTACACAGAGGTATAAACCACATTTTTTATACGAACTCGTATGCCTCTGCATTTGTCTCCACTTATTTTTTACATTAACAAACCGTTGCAAGTCTCAGCCTGGTAGGATTTACAGTTGTTCAAAGCCATTTTGAGGTTTGGCAAAGGTGAGCTGCATATAATGTATTCAATGGAAATGTGCTGTGCAGTTCGTGCAGTGAACGGTATGGCTTGAAATGGAAGTTGAAATCAAGACCAGCGGTGGGACTGCCAGAGCCCATTTCCCATTATAAGTTTCTCACTAATAAATCTTAAAATGTGTAAATTCTGCAAAACCAGCTGCTTTAAAAAAGTTATCATTTTTTGCGACATAATTCTCATAAAAGTATCATTAGATTTGAATGGTCTAGTCAATATATAAAAAATATATTTTTACTTATATATATATATATATTTGTATATAAAATGAAATTAGCTGAACATAGAGCTATAAATAAAATTGAAGGACTTTTCACATTAAAAGTAAAAAAATGAAATAAATGAAACATTTACTATTAAGGATAACAAAGGCAAGCAATATTCCTTTTACCTAAAAGTGCATTTGACACAAGGGGATCCTAAATATAAGCAAAAGGGTCAGTGTGTCCAAGGCACACTTCATTAGAATACTGGCAAGCAAACCATGTGGTAAATCAGTTTCTAATTAAGGCACTTCCATTTTGAATCAGCACTCATAACGAGCAGCTCAGTTCCAATGCCAATCCAACTCAACACTGTCGTCTTTTTGATGAAATCACAGAACCCCTCAGAAACACCATATCGCTGCACTTTTTGTTTTCTACAGTCCGAGTCAACTACACGGAGTGAAATTAGATAATAAAAACGAAGGCAGCTACGGAAATAAGGCACATATTATGGTGAGAGGGATCATAATAAAAAAACGTAATAAATATGATCTTTGTCGATAAAAAGATACTTTCAGGACTGGTGAGAGTAGTGTCATATACACTCATCCTCATTAACACTGTTGGTAGTGAGTTTCTGCATGCACTGAATTGTGCAGACATAAAAAAACAGCCTTAGTTTGGAGTAAGCCTTTTGTTTTGAGCTTTCGGTAGAGCTGGTTTGAGCCCAAGGCCCTTTCATAAAACAGTTCTAAGGTAGATGCATCTTGAATCAGTCCAGCCAGGAAGTGTAAACACTGAGATGGACACTTTGGTATAGTTGGGTCCTTGACACTGAAGGTTGTTTATCCAAAGAAGTGGGATAATGTTTGGTGTGTATTACAATGAAAAGTCTGTTTGAGGTGTTTGAGTGGGCATTTTTCCATGACTGCATGCATGTCTCTGCTCAAACTATGGCAATTGCAGAGGATTCAATGGCATTGCTGCATGGAAACAATTCTCCAGCGCAAGGTGCTCAGAGGAAAGTCTCCTGTCGTGTAGCTCCACCTTGTGGTAGATGTTTAGAGAACATGCACCAGTCTTGAGAGAGTAGTCAAGGCAACATACTGGGAAGGAGTTTCAATAGGAATAATAGGAGTCAGAACCCATTGACTAGAACTCCATTAAGGGGGATTGGTGGGGCATGTCTGATTTGGGAACTGAAGAAAGTTCAATCTTCCAATGAGTGTGGGTCACAGAGGGGCACTGCGAGTCCAGTAGACTTCTCAGCATAGGATCTGGGAGAAGGGGTGTCTGAGCAGCTCCTCAGCACTCGGCCGGTGTTTGGCTTCCACAAAGATCCGGTGGATGAAGTCCCGCGTGTGCTCGGCAGTGTGGGAGGGGAGCACAGGTTTGGTGGGCTGGGTGGCTATCTTAAAGATGGCCGCCATGGCCTCGTATTCTGCCCAGGGAGGTTTCTCTGTCAGCATCTCCACCACCGTGCAGCCAAGGCTCCTGGGCAATGGATGCATGGTACAAAAATAACAACAAACAGATTGAATCACATGCTTTAAGGAATAAAATAACAGGGTATATACAATCTTAATGTAATACTTTGCCTCATATCTCTTTGTTTCAAAGACTTCACAGGCAAAGTGAGCCCCCGTCTCAGGCTCCATTGAAAATGTTTTGGTGGAAACGTTCCCCTTTTTCCCACTTGACAGTTGACAATTAAACGGTGCTATTGCTGGCAGCAGGAGGCCCCTTTAGGACCCAGACAGAAGACAGGGGTCTGGGGCTGTGGGGTACTGATTAGGAAGGGCAAGCTCAACAAAGCAGTCGTCCATGCTATAGACCTTTTTAACCCCACATGCAAGAAACTTAAAAAAACATTCCAGATCCCTTTTGAGCTGGCCTTTAGCCAATCCCATTTTGCATCTGACAGGACACCACCTAATCAGATAGTAGAACAGAACACCTGGTAAGCAGGTGGACCCATCCCACTGTCAGACACATAGCGTGGGACTGAGATGGTACTTTCCTAGTCTTGGTTATAAATAGACGTTTTCCCTAGCTGAGTGTACTGCCTTTTCCCTCAACAACCGTCCACTTTTAGAATCTTTTTTTTTGTCCTTCACATTCCAAAGAATGAACCTCCTTATATAGAGCAATAGGGCAGCACCTGCTTCTAAAATGTGCTCAGAGAAAAGCACAGCTAAGTCTTAATTCCTCTTAGCCATGTTAACCGTGTGTGACCCTAGGCTAAAGAAACTGACTGCCGACCCCAAACGGTGCTGGCGTGTCCCCCCTCTTACCAGACGTCCGCCTTCCTGCCGTAGCCCTCTCCACTGATCACCTCGGGGCTCATCCAGTAAGGGGTGCCAGTGACGGAGCGGATGCCAGTGCCAGACATGCAGATGGTCTGCAGCCTCTTGCTGGCACCGAAATCCCCCAGCTTCACGTTACCCGCAGAATCTCGGAGGATGTTGGCACCTAGGTAAAACGTTTTGAAACAATATTATTTTTGGAATGACATTGTTTACATATACTGTTTACGCAACCTGATACATTTAGACTCGGACACTTAGTTTAACATTAACAATATGAAGGAATTTCAAAAAATGGCCAGTTAAACAAAACTAAACCCTTACCTTTGATGTCCCGGTGAACGATCATGTTGCTGTGCAGGTAGGACATGCCCTCCAGGATCTGCCTGGTGTACTTCCGGGTCACATTTTCTGTCAGAGAGCCGTAGGCTTTTAGCTGGTCTTTGACTGAACCCTGAGAAGGAGGAAGCAAAACGTTTACGTTTCCCCCTCTACAGAACAGGGAAGCTAATTACACATTAGTGACATGTAGAACACTGGAGCCAACGGATTAACCACATTAGGCCTATCAACTGCCAGGAAAACTTGACAGGTCTTGATGAGGGCCGACTAACCCCAGGCATGTACTCCATGAAGATGGTGAGGGTCTTCTCATTGTGGTCCCTCAGAGAGCCGTAGTACTGGACGATGCGCTCATGATGCAGGTTCTTCAGCAACTGGATCTCACACTCCAAAGCACTCACCTCCTGCATTCATTTGGACAAGACATGAGCAATAGTGTCAAAGGCCACACAAAACACTTTACTATCTCTACAAGGGATGATAAAAATGGACGCAAATAATCTTTTCGAATCAACACAACGATGAATTATCATAAACCACAAGTGAAAACACAGGGACAAAAACAACAAACAGTGACAAATGGAAAATTGCATTCTGGCACAAATCCAGCTCTCTGAACAGTAAATGATGCTAACAGTTTTGGTTCCTCAAAAGCACTTCCTGTGTTTACCTCAAAGAATGTGGCCATAACAGTCACATCAAAGAGGGAACAAGTGAGACAGAGAGAGAAAGAGACATAGTGAGCGAGTGAAAGAGTGAACGAGAGAGAGAGAGAGAGAGAGAGAGGGGTGTACACAATATATTCCCGACACAAAAAGCCCACTAAATAAAAACAACAACTGATTCCCATCCGCTGCGGACTTGGGGGCCAAGAGGCAGATAGGGACAAAGAAAGAGGGGGAGGAGTCACTGAGGGGTGATTGGAGGCCATGCCAAACCTGAAGCCCCCCCCCCCCCCTCCCCCCCCACGACTCCACTCAGATACAGGAAGTGACAGTGCATATTTGCTCTGTGGCAGACAGGAAAAGACATTAAAGTAGGGGGAGGGGAAAGACAATCTCTCCACTATAATTCTTTCCTTGGGTTTATAGCTGTTACAAATGGGAACAACACGCGACTGTGTATCTAATAACTGCGTCAGAGACTAAAACCAAGTGTTTATGTACAACCCAAACTATGCTGTGTTAAAAATGAAATTTGTTTTACTGAGGGCTGCCTAAAATTGTAACAGAGCAGCCGCTTTAGGGCAGATCAACTTGCACAGCATTATGACCTCATTCTTGGAGGCTCACCTTCAATTGAAATACCCCGAAATAGTATGAATATGACTAGCAACAAGTGCGTACATTATTTCTTGATACAGAGAATGGTTAAGCAAGCAGAAGTCAATTCTGTGGCAATTAATAGTATCAGGTTGCAAGACAAAAAAAAAAGAACAAAAACAGACTCATTACCCCATTGTACTTTTTAGACTGTTACATTTACAGGCCTGCACAGGAATGTTTCAAGTAAATTGTTCCGGGCGATATAAAGACCATCAACAAAACACTTCCATCCCCCTGTTCCATATTAGCGCCATGCAGTCACAGTGGAACCGTGGGTGTGACCATTTCCACCTCCAGTCGGGATCTCACCTTGCTGGTCTCAGGACTGGCTGGGTCAAACTGAACCTGCTTGGCAGCCAGCTCCCTCCCCGTGTCCACGTCGTAACACAGGTAGACCCTCCCAAAGGCCCCCTGGCCCAGCAGCTTACCCCGCCGCCACGTCACTGGAGCACTCGGGGCTATAGAGGGGACAAACACGGCCAGCGTAAACAGAAGGCGGACGTCTGGTAAGTAAGGCCAGCAACAACTGTTCCTTTCGTAAAACAAGACATGACATAGCTAACATCGCTGAGTTTTCCGCCTGACACAAGAACTTACATTTGTGGGCCACGGGGCGCTCCTGCGAGCGGAGCCGGCCCTGGGAATCCACCAGCTGCCAGCTGCCCAGGCTCTCCTCGCTGCCGTTGAGTGAGCGCCGCGAGGGGACCAGCGTGAACAGGTTGCCCTGGGGGCGGCGGATTCGTGGGAACGTCCGTCGACCTGAGGGGAGGAACAAGCGCACTCTTAACAAGCTAACAGGGCCAAAAGATGAGCTAGGTCTATGCATAAGAACACCACGCACGTGAGAGTGTAAATACGGTATGTGGACTGGAGTGATTTCAGGTCGATATGGATTTGCTGACAGTGATGATGGGTGCAGGAGAGGCGTCTTACCTTCACTGTGGTCCTTGTGGTGAAAAGAGACAAGGTACCGGCGGGGGTAAGTCCCTCCCTTGCCCACCAACTTGTCATACACATGGTTCTCACGGTCTAGCGCCACACACACACACACACACACACACACACACACACACACACACACACACACACACACACACACACACACACACACACACACACACAC
>JAVQIZ010095723.1:0-18391 GCA_036023535.2 Galaxias brevipinnis | reverse complement strand
TGTGTGTGTGTGTGTGTGTGTGCCTTTCTGTGTGTGTGTGTGTGTGTGTGCGTGTGTTTGTGAGTCTGTGTGTGTGTAACTGTGTGACTGTGTGAGTCTGTGTGCCTGTGTGTGTGTGTGTGTGTCTGTGTGTGTCTATGTTTGTGTGTGTGTGTGTGTGTGTGTGTGTGAGTGTGTGTGTGCGTCAGTGTGTGTGAGTGTGTGTGTATGTGCGCGTCTGTGTGTTTTTGACATTAACAACTCATTACGGCATGTTGCTGTAAATCACAAGGCGAGCAGGGGTCGTAAAGTCACTGCGGTTGCCGCGACAACGACGCTCCGAGGGAGTAGCCGGTGTGACCTTGGTCTCCATGGCCCGAGGGTTAGAACAGGTAAAAAAAATTTTTTATTTTAAATATAAAAATAAAGAATGTCCGTGTGTCAGAAATGTGATGAGAACACACACACAAACACAGACACACACACAGACACACACACACACACACACAGTCTGTGGAATGTAGTCAGGTAACCAAAAGTCCGTTTTTACGGCCGAACTCCGTTTTGGAAGGACCACTCCTCTGACTGTTCCTCCATTACTTTACGAGCTCCCCCACGTTGGTGGCCATTCCTAGGGTTTCATTTGCTCCTGAACCCCCGGCTGTTCCCCTGTCGTCAAACACGATGCTGACGCTGACTGCCAGACCAGCGTTTCCCAACCTTTTCCAACACACGGCACAGTTGCATAAACATATGTATATATATATGTTTTATTATTATAAATATAAATATTATATATATCCATCCATCCATTAGCTATAGCGCTTATCCTTTGCAGGGTCATGGGGGGGCTGGTGCACAGGGCGAGAAGCAGGGTACACCCTGGACAGGTCGCCAGTCTATCACAGGACCCAATATTTAATCCAAAAATTATAATAATAAGGGAAGGAACCACTATATTACTTTTTCACTTGACTCTCTGCTTCCTCCATAAACCATCATGCAAGTACAATAAATGCCAAACAACAAGCAGTAAAGGATGTGTGCTACCACGCAAGCCAACAGAACGAATAATGAACAAATGCATGAAACTATAATGACTTTTGTTCAATCAGTGCTCGTTGGCTTTTCCCCAAGACCTTAGACCTTTTTTTCTCCAAACATGCTCGACACTATAGTTGGCATTTGAATGGAACGAAGCTCAAATACAATTTGAAAACCATCAAATTCAATTTAAATTGTGTATTACAAATTCAAATTCCAGTTAAGACTATCAAGATTCAGTTTCTGATTACGCTGATGAGTTCTGGTCATTCCAGAAGAACCCTTTAAAAAATGTTAAGGCCAAATCTGGGCTTGTTTTGCGTCAATCTGACTCTTCCTTCTTCTGCTGACTCAGTCTGTTTACATTTTAAGGCAACACCACGTTGTTTCTGTCTGCTTTTTTTTCATTGGCTGTGATACATTTAAACCACGCCCATATAAAGTCCTACAACACGGAAGAATTTTATCAAGGCGAAAAACATTAGAAAATAGCACTTCAAAGCATACGAATACGAATTAAAATTGCGATTAGGCTTTCTATGTGTTAGCCGTGTCGTCTAAAATTAACCGGAAAGTGAGGAAACAGGGCTTTTAGCACAATAATCCATCGGGTTGTATAAACACAGCCTTGATACAAAGACTAATGCTAATGGACAATGGGTATACTCTAAAGCAAAGAAATTGATTGGATCTCAACAACACTTGATATGGCGTATGTCATGTAATCAATAAAGTGCAGAACAAAGGAGACTTTAGCATTTAGCGCGTTAAAATGTACCGGGAACACACATGCGCACTCGCTATAACATTGTCATTTTGGCTTCGCGCCACAGCTGATCTAGTCCGGGCCGGCGTCCATCTCTCAGACTGTCCAATTCATTCATTCCTACATTCATTCAACGGAATAGACCTGTCCTGGACAGGGCGCGTGAAGTACATTCTCGTCTTGGCACAGATTTAACACAATTAAAATAATTGTATTTATCTATAGAGTAGCAGCATTACAGATAACCTGATAGGATTGTGTATATCATTTCCAGGCATTGGTGAGTTATTTTGGTTTTCGTCAATGTTTGTCAAGTTGACAAGGTTCAACAGCTTCGCTAGCTAGCAAACAGGGATAATGCGTTCACGCTAGCTTGCTAGCTAAGGGTTATAATGTTAGCTAGTTAGGGTAAGTCTACAATCACATTGCTGTTTGTCAAATTATGTTCTAAATGGTATAAACTGTCGCAAAATATCTGATCAAACGTTTAGCTAGTGTTAGTTAACTAAACGTAAAAGCAAAATTAGAGGTGGCACCTAAACTAAACTTAGTACCACACCAGCAGCGCCAGCACCAACTACAGCAAGTATTTTTACATAAACTTAGAAATTAGATTATTTAGCTAGCCTAATTAACCAGTTGGCCAAATGGCTTGCTAAGTGTCACTCTTACTCGGTCTACGTTAACGTTAGCCGTATTCGTTTTAACCCTCGTAGAGTTCGAAATGGTAGTCCTGTGCTGTAGACGCATCTAATCCTCCCGCTTAGTTGGATAAATTGGCGCGTACTTGGATTTCACAAATCTATAATGTATGTCTGTTATGGATGTTCTAAGCAACTACAATACTACAGATAGACTTATATATTAACGTTAGCTATTGTAAAGTGTTTTACTATTCGGTATGAAAAGTAAAACAATTGACATTGCGTTTTGATATGCTACCAACTCGCTAAAGTTTTCCTGGACCTTGTTTCCTTGCAGCTCAAACTACAACCATCAATCCATTTACTATGTCTAGACGGAGGTAAATTAACGTGGGATAAATGTAATGACGAATTAATACATCTCATTCATATTGCTAATGTTATTTATATTGAAGCGTTGATGGAAGTATTATTTTGCCATTTTAGTGGCCGCAACACATTGCACTCACGAGACGAGAACGCACCAGAGCAGAGCGATAATGTCACAAGGAAGAGAAAATCTGAGGTTTGTTTACTTCATGATGGTTTATTATAACAAAGTGCTAGTGTGTTGTGAAACATCTAATGGCTTGTTGATTCACTAGCGTTAATTTCTTGCCATGTTAACCTAGCTAACGTTGTTTTTTCTTTTAGCCATGCAAAAAGCTGCGACCTAATGCCAAGAAACAAAGTTTTGAAGTACAGGTTTGTTGCTCACCTTTCCCTTGTAATTCTCTACTTAATTGTAGGCATTTTCTATATATGCTTTTACAGGTTAGGGTTTAGGTATCAAAATATGCTTGAAATATATTTTTTTAAGGTGGTCAGCTTGGATCATGACAATGGATATTATAACACCCTGTATATCCTGTGTATTTTGAAATAGCTTTTACGTAAATACAGTTTTATTATTTAAGACAGTCTTTATACTGTACTTTCATATTTCTTTGTAAATCTATGTTCAAGCTTAGACTTTGTATTTTAATCAAGTGTTGAATGTGTTCCCTTTCTGTGTGGAGTTTGCATGTTCTCCCCATGTTTGTGTGAGTTTCCACTGGGTGCACTGGATTCCTCATCACTTACATCATACTTCTATCAGTGCCCCGACTAAAGCACTGCCAATATAACTGGAGTGTGTGTGTGTGAGACTGATCTATATGTGCAAAAGTTTGTTGCGATATGTTGGGGGAGCAAATCTGGTGCAAATTGGCTGCTGTGGTGTCGCCCAGACTGATTGTTGTGTGTGATAGCTGCCAGTCTGTCTGTCCGTCCGTCTATTCCTTGTGTGTACCTAATTGGCAGCCAATTTGTAAGGCGCGTTGAGTCCTGAGAAAAAGTGCAAAACCTAAATCCAATGAATTATGATTATTAATATTATTATTGTTCAGGACCGGTGGTCAAAGGAAGGAATCAGCCCATCCATCCTAATTGAAACTCCACACAAGGAACTTGACCCCACCAGTGACCTTTCTGGCTTTAAGCAGTACAGATTCAAGAACCTCTTTGTAAAGCCCTCTCCTCTGCCGTTTCTCAGGTGTGTAACTGTATGACAAACATAATTTCCCTGCTCCTTGGATCTCCATAAAGCATGTGCTTCCCTGCATAATTTAGTGTCCCTGTATCTTCATTGTTTTTCTCTGTGTCCTCTTGAGTATACCAATGTTCCTGCCGTGTGAGCCAGAAGTTTATCATGCATGCAGTTAGTTGACTCAAACAGCTAAACCACTTACTGAACCAGGCAGCTTGACATACTGAGCCACCTTATGGCATGTCATCATGTCAACTAATACTGTGTCCCTAATCAAATATGTTATGTACTTTCTAGCTGGGCCGGGTCAGATGATGTGTGGATAAAGATGCTAAATAAGGAGCTGAAGTACGTTCACGACAAATGCTATTTGAGTCTGCACCCTAAAATGCAGCCCAAGATGAGGGCTATTCTCCTTGATTGGATTTTTGAGGTAAGTAAAAAAAAAAAGCTGTGTCATGTGTTTTGCATTGCAGTAATTAAGGGCCTTCATCTTTACAAGGGTTGATGTATAATGCTATCCTGTTTAAATGTACATGAGTTGTTAGCCTTCTGTATTGCATGGTTAACATAATTCAGACCACTACCTAAGTTTGTTCCTCTGGAGTTTGAAGTGTCAACATTTTCTCTTGATTCATCTTGTGTTTCTTCTCCTTTGACTGTAGGTAAGCGAAGTCTACTGTCTCCACAGGCAGACGGCCTATCTAGCCCAGGACTTCTTTGACCGCTTCATGTTAACCCAACAGAATGTCAACAAGGACTACCTGCAGCTCATAGGCATCACCACCCTCTTCATCGCCTCAAAGATAGAGGCAAGTAGTTGGGCATCCTCCAGTTCCAAACAGACCAGTCAGGACTGTCGGCCTTCTATGTGGCGTGGTACAGTACTGACATCAGATGGGATTTCGTATAGGTGTTCTAATTTTATGCAGTTACCTTAAACTGCATATGAAGTGTACTCCATATTATTTCAAAGAATTCTAAAGCTCTTGTGGTACACCAGCAATTATTCTCGAATCTGCTCTAAATGGTCCATTCGCGTTCATTCTATTCTCAGGAAATTTACCCACCAAAAGTCCATGAGTTTGCCTATGTCACTGATGGAGCTTGTGACTCAAGTGATATCCTGAGCTCGGAGCTTCTCATACTGAAGGTAAGGTGACACTGTCTACCCAGACAACTGCTAAGGCAGACACATTTCCACATGAATACGCTGGTGCAAATTAGGATTCTGACATTAGGCAGAAGACATTTGTAATTGTGCAAGTAGTAACTGCTGCGAACTAACTCATGCTAAAATAGAGCAAGTGTCTGACTCCATTTTACAATAAAGATAAATATAAAACAGCACAAAGAGTTTCCAAAGATCCTGTTTTACAGAGTAAGTCTCAACCGAGTGTTTCATTTCCCCGTAGGCATTAAACTGGAGCCTGTGTCCAGAGACGGCCATTTCCTGGCTCAAGCTCTATGCTCAGGTGGGGGCCCAGACTGAAGGCCATAACTTCCTCGTACCTCAATTCTCCCAGGACAACTACATCCAGATCACTCAGGTTAGCCTCAGCTTAACCTGCACAGCCTAATGAACATTCACTCTATAAACCTAGAGTGGAGGACTGAAGAAGAAATAACTAACTCTGGAATAACCGGGTTTAAATGTGTTTCTAAAGGGAATTAGTAGGGGCGATATCGTCCTATGTTGTACAGGTTGCTCTCAGCGGTTCTTATCTCCTATTCTAAGTGTCTGTTTTGATCTGGTCCAGCTTCTAGATGTGTGTATCATGGACATTAACTCCTTGGACTACTCATATGGAGTCCTGGCTGCAGCTGCCTTCTGCCACTTCACCTCATTTGAGGTTGTCCACAAAGTATCAGGTAAGAATAGAGATGTCCTCTTTGACAGCTTTATAGTTACCAGTGCTAAACATCTGAAAAGTAGTGCAGCCAAGGAAGTGGATTAATTTTTTACTGAGAACAAACTAAATAAAGGGCCAATAAGGACATGACTTTGGGTTTGACTTTGAAGTGTCTAAGCAGCTGACCATAACTCTGTTTCGGTGCGCTTTGACACCTAAACGTTTAATAGATTTGATCTGGTTCAAGAGCAAGGTCTTCCATTGTTGCACATTTAACTTGGTCCCGCTTCAAACTGCCGTAACTACGCAATCATATTGTGTAAATACAAGTTTACTAAAGGGAACTCCAAAAAAGTCCTTCCTTTGCTGCAGGCTAATGATGGCCCACGTTATTGCAACCTTGGATTTAGATGTCTAAGATTCCTCTAAATGAAGTACAGTTTTACATGCACGATTGATAGGAGACATGACGCTATGAAGCGGAATGAAAGGAGGCCAACCACTGACTGCCTAAATATGTTCTACGGCCTGCTCTATAGGCCAAATGCCTGTTCACATCTACCACGCCAACTAAATGTTGCATCGTTCAATTAAAGCCAACAGTGCAAGGGTGAAAGCACCCTTAGTCCAAGCAATTTATTAGATTAGTCCTCTTTATTTCCCAGCCAAAAAGAAGACCCTAATCTCTTAATGAATATAAGGTTTCATACTCATTAGTTTGGTGGTTCATTCATAAGTTGTGACTGATGACAGTGTCTTTATTGTTCAGGTCTGACATGGGACAGCATTGCACCCTGCGTGCGGTGGATGATGCCTTTCATGGACACGGTTCGTGCCTTGCCAAGGGCAGAACTTAAGAACTTTCCCAATGTACATTCAGATAACCGACATAATATCCAAACCCACGTAAGCTACCTGGACATTCTGGTAAGTAACTTTTATTCAACAATAAGAGTACTTGCACTTAGTTGATTTAAGTATCTTTCTCCACTATCAGGAGTAGGTCTAACATTATTGACAAATTAACGTTTTTGTAAGGGCATTTTGGGACAGAATATGTAATTGTTTAATGTAAATGTCTAATTTTCTGGATCAGCATAACGGTTGTGTTGCTAGAGACAAGTAACATTTTTCTTTTCTTTTTATAGATGAAAGCTCAGCAGACACAAACAGACCGGCAAGAAAGTCAGTCGCCTGTTGCAATAAGAGGAATCCTGACTCCTCCCAACAGCACAGAGAAACCAACCAATCACTAAGAGTGAAAAGTACATTTTGATCCATGCTTTGTTCTTTCCACAAACAGGATGAAGGGACATGCTTATTAATACCTGTCTCCTGATGTGTGTGGCCACCAGACAACAGGAACAAAACAGTCCCAACATTCACTATTTATTTCATACTTTTTCATTAGCAAAGAACCTTAGGAAGAATTGTAACGCCTCAGTTTTACATATCCTCTTGAGTGTCCATATGCAAACAAAAGTGGCACAAACTTCAGTGAGAAGATTGTTGTGAAATCTGTAGCCTAGCCAAGCCAATCAGGGTTGACCAGCCAATTACATGATAGTTGTTGATTCATTTTCCAATTAAGCCAACAATAGGAGAGGATACCTAAACCTACATTTTCTTAAAGGTCTATTCCAGTCATGTGACCAACCAGTTTAAATCTCCAAAGTACCATCTTGGAAATACATTATTAGAGGTATATTTTAAATATGCTTAGACCAATGATTATCATAAAGCATTCCAGAGTTTATGTGAAAGCGGTTTGGATAAATCAATTTTGCACATCTAAAACTTGTTTTGATTGGAATGGTTACATGCAAGAAATAAACATTGTTGAATGTGACAGTATTTTACACGTGTTTCAAGGAAGACATTTGAACTGGATTTCCACGTGACTGGAGTAGACCCTTTAACAATAAACTGTTTATCAGAGATGTGATTAGTCCATCTATGCTGCTTAGTTTAGTTTTCTGAAAGCCAAATATGGAGAATATCAGGAATTAACGGAAAGTCCTGCCATAACAGATTTTTTTCACAAGGATGTGGATTTATTTTGCCTTGTATTTGTATGTGTGGTATGCTGCACTTAGTAAACTTGAATATGTTATGTTGGCCAAAAGGCCACACCGGTTTATCGCCTTAATGGTCTTGTTTCACAAAAGTATTAATCAGGAATGTGCGTTTGTGTTTGTGTATGCAGTAGCCAGCACTTCCATGCTCTGCCCTGTTACATGAGCAATAGCGAGGGTAATGGCTCTGTAAATGATAGCTTAATCCTGTGAAACTTGTGTTTTAAACACAATTCCCCACCTCCACACACATGAGCGTATGAACACAGCGGCTGCTTGTGCGCCCGATGCAACATGGTTGCATTCTTTAAACATGTTCCTGCAAAACTTGACCTCAAAACTGGTTGTCCTTGGGACCGACCAACGCTGCAGACTTGCTTTTTTTTAACATGTATTTGTGCTGGTAAGCATTAGTATTTACAGTATTATTTTTTATGTAAAAATTCATATATAGCTGTGTTATTAATTTGTATTGCCAAAGGCAGCACTGTCATTGAAAGTATGTATTTAATGATTGTAAATTTCTAGGCATTAAAGCCTAGATTGGTACTCGTGTGAAATGTTGTAATCTTTTAATTGTCCATCCTGTCAGAGATGCCTTAAAGTGAGCTAATGGTGGCTCCAGTTTAATTTGTGACTAGGCCAAAGGCTTGATGCAAATGCCTCTAATGTTGTCTACCAATACGCCAAACTGTATTGCTTACATCACTGGTGGGTTGCTTATGAGCCTGCAGAAAAACAACTATGAACCAGCTTGTGAAGAAATAGAAAGTTAACTGTTAAATATTTATATTTGTTGCAGATTGTTTGAATAAAACGGATACCAATTTAGCTTACAGGCATTTTGAAAGTGATGTATTTTTTTTGTGGATGAACATAAAATGGAAACAAATAAATAGGTGTCCACAGAGGTATTACATTTAGTAAGGATCCTGATTGTAAATGTTCCTTGTCAACCTTGTGGTTGAATTTCCGTATTCATTTAATTTCATTACCTGTATGTACATTGGTTGGAATGGAAAAGGTTTAGAAAGTATGTAGAACATCAACTGTAGATAGCATTAAGATCACCTGGCTCTTGCTAGCTCATATTCTTACAGAGGAGAAACAAGTAAAGCTCTAATCATATTTACAACCGAAGAAGCAAGTTCTTTGAGAACTGGAGTGAACTACGGAAAAGATTTTTAATCAGCCACAGGAGAACAAAAAATTTTTCAGGACAAACAAGGGAAACTGGACGATGGGAGCAACAGTAGCTCAACACATGGTGAAGACAAAATGCACTGACTGGGCAGTGTGAATGTCTCTTACCACAAGGGTGCCACAAACAACAGTTAAAAAGATGAAATCACAGTAGAATGCAAACCTTAAGCAAAGAAGCGTTAAATAGGACAAAACATGTATCCTGTTGTCGACTGGGGAAATTCTCAAGTGAAGACATTGTAACAAGAACAGGGGAGTATTGAACCTACAATCGTCCTCATCCTGCTGCATATAGGTTGATTATTAATAGAGGAGCTGTTGCTGGAGTGAATCTGAAGGAAATGCCTCCATGGCGAACCCCAAAAGGACTGCATGTAGTGGTGAAACCCCACCTCTTGCCTTCTTGACTCACTCCCATTGAGCGAGACAAGGCTATTTCAGGTGTTATCCGCACGTATGCCCCAAAACCCCTCTCCCAATTAACCCCCCCCCCCCCCCCCTCACACACACACACTCACAAGAGCAGTATATTGGACCACCTTTACCCCGGATGTCCGCAAGGTCAGCTTAATTTAATTTATATTTTAGTTATTAGGACGAAAAAATAACCAGTATTTTTTACTGTCAGTGTACTGAGAACAATCTAATGGAATACAGCTTCGTTAATGGTTTGAACATGTGCGCATTAAATTCTTGAACATTTTTCCAATCTTCTATTGTCCTTCTAAAACTCGAGATAATCGATTACAGCGCACCGGCATAAACGTGGTACAAAAGGACTCAACAACAATGCAAACACGGGATCAAAAACATGGGTTTTTCTACGGCAGCGTATTGCTGCGACCCCAGAAAAAAAAAAAAAAAAGGATCAGTGTCATGTTATAGTGATGAGTTTATTCTTATAACAATATGTTTTTCACGTTATAACCTTAAAATTTCACGTTTTATCGTGACAAGCTATTGTTATAACATAACATGTTTCACTTTATATCGTGACAAGTCTATTGTTATAACAAGATGTTTTTCATGTTATAACATGATATTTTCACGTTATAACATGATAACCTATTGTTTTAATGTTTCACGTTATAAGGATAAATATTGATAAAACGTGAAACGTTTCACGTTTCTTCGTGATAACTGATAGGCTAACTATTCTTTGAAAAAAGCCGTCTGCTAATTGACTGTAATGTAAATGCAAAGTGTGCGAGAATGGATTGATGAATATGGCTCATTGATGGTGTAGCTTGTGCCCATGGTCAGCCTCAGCCTTCCGTGTCCCTCCAGCTGATCAATGAGAAATATGAGAAATATTGGAGGGGCAAACTCATTCTTCCTTCTGTTCAGCCCCATGTATTTTTAAATCTTTCTTAGTGTACACATACTTATCACAATATTAATATTGGGCTATAATATTTATTGTTAATAAATGATTGTTTGTACATGATTGTATTCTCAAAAGCAGCAGAATTCCGCCATATCTCAGGCTGAGAGGTTATCACGGTTTGGTGAAACATTTCACATTATAACAATAAAAAGTTATCAAGTTATAACTGAAACGTTTTATATTATAACAATATGTTATCATGTTATAACGTGAAAATATCATGTTATAATATGAAAAATATCTTGTCATAACAATAAACCTTTTATGTTATAACATGAAACGTTTATGTTATAACGATGAGTTATCACGTTAACGTGAAATTATCATGTTATAACGTGAAAAACATATTGTTATAACAATAAACTTATCACGTTATCACGTGATTCTGATCTTTTTTTATTTTTCTGGGGTGGCAGCAATACGCTTCCGTAGTTTTTCTGACACACTACAGACAAGAATTAAAAAAAAATCTGTGTCAGCGATGTTCAAGAGCACCAAAAGGTGGCAGTGATATCCCATGTATTTATGTGGATAGGTGGATTTAATCAGCAAAAATTTGCCTAGGCCTACTGTATTTGTGTGAGCTAAAACTGCTAGCACCTTGGGTATAAAGTAACAAGATGGTAAAGGAGTTTTAAAGATAACGAATCCTACATTAAAGCCTATGATACACGGTCAATTTGTGAGCATTATTGTCAGCAATATCGCCGGCAAAGGGCAATGGGTATCAGAGACTGGACAATGGACAAACTAGCAACCTAATTGAAATAGACAGTTGTTGAACCCAGCTTTTTTGACAGTTGGAGCAGAACACATTGGATGAGACCAAGGTTTTAACAAGGACATTAGGTTGTTACTATCTAAAAAAATGCTCAGTAAAAAGGAATGACGCAATTTTTAGAGCAAGAAAGCTAAAAAAAAAAAAGCCTGAAGGAAAGTAATTTTATTAAAATTCATATACAAAACCAATATCTGACATTAATTTGCTATAAAACGTCGATTGTGTACATAAATATACATAACAGGTATAAGGTTCAGATCATTGACCATTGAGTTCAATGAGATGATATATTGCCTAATTGTTGATGTGCAAAGCATAATTGATTGGCCCATTAATCAATTCAACAAATTTTTTTACTTTTAATAAATATTGGAATTACAGTTGTTGAACCACTAAAACAAACAATTAAAAAATTACTTGAAGCAAAACATAACACATATGGCACCCGTCTAATTTGGGATGCATAGCTTGAGTTCAAATCTTTGAGGGGACACTTTTTGGTCATGTGTTATATTGGCCTCAAGTGCACATGGTCCTTTTCCCCCCTCTTTTAGTTTAAATGTATATTAACAGCCATAAATTGTTTGCTTTGTATAACCTTGGCTTTCTCTGTCACACTTCTTACTCTATGGTGCTACAATGTGTAAAGAAATGTATAGGGCAACTATTTTGATCAAACCATTTTTGGCAATTGTCAGCGATGGAATTATTCAGATTGTTTTCTTCGCCTGTTTATAAAATCAACCCTTATGCCTCTTTAACACTTCAGGGTACAATTTCCTGTCTCCTTAAAAATAATACATTCATCAGACCTGTTCACAAAAGCCTCATCAGAATGTTGTATATTCAGGTCTTTTACGCCAGTCATACACAAGGTCCAAAAGCATTTAAACAAATCCACCGGGGTTACATCAAAACAATACCCTCCACCCCATACTTGAAAGACACACAAACACTGTGCACAATGAGAGGCTGGTAACCTTCCTGGATTCATATCTATATTGGAGTATAAAAATAGTATTTCTCCTGAAATTTTACCACCATGTAATATACAGACATACATACATATGCAATACAAGAGAAGGTTTTCTACCTGGCATGTTGACAAGGCTTTAAGCTGTCTTTTCTGCATTTTAAGATTTTTTATGTTTTTTGGCAAATGGATTCCCAGTTCCTGGATTGGGATTTTGAATCATCCACTAGTGCAGCTCTAACATTAGTAAAATAAAAAGGTTACATATTACAGTTATTCAGAGGAATGTTGGCTCAGACAAAAACTACTGCATAAGACAGGGAATTCACAGTTTACGTTTATCGTATTACATCGACAGACAAAATTTAGAATTTTGATAAAGATCTCTGTCAAACCCTTCTCGCCCTGTAAAATTCCTCACTTGTATCTTGCCAAGCAATACAGGCTGTAAACTCAAAAACTAACATGGCTTGCTCACAGGAACTCAGTGTTAAAAGATAAAAACAGTCGTATCCACACAACTATTCTCACCTTGACTTGGTACAATAAAATATAAAAAACATTATATAATATAAAAAATAATGGCTGTAACTAAGTCTAACGTTACATGACAAAATGTATTTAGAGAGAGCTTGTAAAAACATGAATTTGAGCAAATTGTGCAACTGGCTGTCAAAACCCGATTAAATAGAGTACATTTGAGTGTCCATATAGTATAATAAGAGCAATTTAATAATCTCACTCGAATCTCCTTTTGCCTTTCAGATGATGTAAAGCTTGTTCCACAAACACTTTCTGAACATTGTTCGTGTGCTGTATTTTACTTTCAACCTACTTCCCTCATCAGTCATAAAAGGCCTTCTCCTAATTGTCTTTAGTGTCCATCCTTTGCGTCAGCTCTGGGTTCAGTGTGTGTGGAGAGATTTACGGAGGTTCTGTGCAGGGTTTCTAATGCGAGTGAGGCAGGAGGTCTTGACTGTGGCTTTTGCGGCTGTGACCAACAGCCTCCTGGTAAGTCAGCCCCAGCTGTGGCCGATCGTACATCTCGCTCAGGGCCTGAAACTTGGCCCCCCAGCATGCCAGCCTGTCGTAGCCAAAGTCTTCATTCTCCTCATATTCCCCATGGCACTGGGACATGGTGGAGCCCAGAGAGCTGAGGCTACCCACTGAGGAGCCAGCTCCCTCCACACACCACACGTGGTAAGTGTCTTCTGGCAGAGCCTGGCTGTCGTTGTCCGCCTCCCACATGATGCGCGCCACGTAACTCTTGAAGTCCATGTGGCCGATGGGTGTGGTGGAGCTGGTGTTAGCGTAGCCAGCGTTGATGGTCTCACATTCCTCATTGATGAAGGTACCAGTGTTAGCATAGTTGGCATCAGTAGAGTAATTTGCATCGTTGGTATATGTAGCATTGCCAGCCTGGTGGTGATGGTGGTGGTGATGATGGTGGTTGGGGATGCTGAGGTAGGGGGCCCCTGAGCTGCAGCTGGAGCCAGCAGGGTGAACCTCTTCCTGGGAGCCTAGGGAAGACTTGATGAGTGGGGCTGTGGTGCAGGAGGAGGACTGGGATAGACTGGAGCAGAGCGGGCGCTTTAACTCCGTGATGTCATAGGCATTCTGGATGGGGAAAGAAGTTTGGTGAGCTTACTGAGGTTACTTACTGAGTTTTTGTGACTGTCTGTCTTGATGTAAAGCTACTCAGCTAAATTTGGTAAAGCAATGAGCAAATGCCAAACATGTGTTATCAAGTAATGTATGTTTGCGATCGATCATTCATTCGAAAATAAATGAGGCAACACTGCCCCACAGTGGTTAAAGAATATAACCCATTGCCAGTTCCAGTTTGCATCCCCTCATGTGTTGTTTGTGTTGTGCGTATGTGTCTGACTGTCTGTGTCTACCTGGTCCTGCTCTCCCCCTCCTTCCTCATTGTAGTTGAGGATGTTCTCCCGGATGTCCTCCCAGCTCTGGTGCTCAGCAGGGATGTGGTACACTCCTCTCTTCCGGAACTTACTGCGGCTCCCTTTTTGGTTCCATACCGTCACCGCAACTAGCACAGCTTTAAAACACACACATAAACACACACACACACACACACACACACACACACACACACACACACTTATTTAGACAAAACTCTTTGAAATATGTCTGAAACAGCAAGTTAGAAAGATAGTTTCAAAGTATAAAGTTATCTAAATGTGTGTGTATGCTTGTGACGGATTGTGTTTCTCAGACTGAAACTATTTTTTCTTCACTCAAGCGTTTACTTGTCTTTCTTATTCACACTCCACTGTCTCGCAGGCAGTCTCACTCTGTTACTCCCTCTCACCTCACCTCACGTTTGTACTCCTCAAAAAGCATTGCTACATTCCTGATGTCCACCACTGATCTTTAGTCCTATCCAACTCTTAACAGCTCACTAGTTCAACCATATAGTAGCTATTGATAAGTTCTGAACAAAAGCTAATGTTGCAATTACAAACTGCCATAGTAACTAAACAACCACTATCCCTACAGCTTTGTTTTTACCTATAGCTATATAGATGGCTTTTATCTATATCCATATGAGCAGCTTATTTCTATGTCTAGTAGATCCACTCACCAAAGAAGACAAGCAGACACATGCTGATGGCCAGAATGGAGCTGGGGCTGAGGGCAGCCAGGCGGTGGGCTTTCTGCTGGCCCACCTCACAGCGCTGGCCTCGGAAGCCCTCCAGACAACGGCATCGGTAGCTGTCGGGCGACAGTGCCTGGCACCCTCCGCCGTTACGACAGGACGAGGGGCCGCAGGGCGAGGGCACACAGTGCTGCTGGCCTGACATGTCGTCAGTCACCGTCACCTGGCCGCCCGGACACCTGGGTGTATGGAAGAAAGGGCGGAGGTCACCACTGTTTGGGTGGAGGATGGGTGTTTATGGTGGCTCTGTATGGATCAGTGGGATGTTGTTGGTGGTCTGTGCAATAGTTAGGCCCATTGATGTTCAGATTCGATTATATGTGTGCGTCTGATGTATGTAAGTCTTTAAGTATGTACTTTTTTATTATTATATAAGAATGCAAAGATACTATATATATATGTGAGTGTGTCACTCTGGGTTCCCCAACACCAACCTGCACTGGTGCTTCCTCCACAGATCGACACAGAAGAGCGGCCCGCGGCAGGGCTTGGCACTGCAGGAGTCAGAGGGGCAGCCGGGGCTGACGGCCCGACGCTCCAGGACCGTGGTGAACTCAGTGCTCTGGCCATCCAGAGGGATGGGGTGGCCATTCAGACGCACATCCTTCAGACATCCTGCCCGGGACAGACGAGGAAGAGAGAGGGGGTCGGTAAGGATGTTTGAAAGACAACCGGAGCGAAGTTTAGAGGTGAACGACGGAAAGAAAGTGAGGAAAACTGATGGGAAAGGAGATCCTTTTGATTCAAAAACCTATTTAGTCTTTGTTAATGATAATTCAAAAGTTGTTTGGTTCACTTCACTTGCCACACTCTTGGTTTGTAATGTATTTGTCAATCGAGCCTGGCTTTTCATGATATTAGCAACTTTATTTTGTATATACAGTCCATATGCTCATATATTTTGGAGCTCTTAAGCATTTCCAGATCATGCTTAGCACAGATTGACCCCTATGAAACTACATGTTTTTAGGGCAGAGGTAAAAAGATAAAAGCTTCAATAGAAGTGCTTGGTTTGCTTGGTTATCTTCCTCAGGTCTAACTGGTCAATAGGTGTCAGTAAAAACCAGGAGACACGAAGATAGAGAGGGGAAGAGTATTCATTTTGTAGACCAAAGAGTAGCTTCAACTAGACTAGACCAGATCAGAACAACACCAATAAGATGTAGTACTGCTCTCACCCTGGAAGTCTGTTTTTGGGCCTGGGTTGGGCCCATTTCCCAGCATCACACTGGATGGGTGCACCACCATCTCCTTCCTGCTCCCCAGCCACTCCCTGACCTCCCGCGAGCCGCCGCCTTGCTCCAGCCTAAGCGTGAAGAGGTTGTCTTGGCGATGCAGGCTGACTAGCACCCACTGGCCGCTGTCAATCCGCTGGCCGGGCAGACGCAGAGAGTTGGTGCCATCACCCAGGTTGGCCCGCACCGAGAGGTGGCCCTCTACGATCTGAGAGACAGATGAGAGACAAAGACATGGAGGGAGATTGACAGGAAGAAGAAGGCCATGATCAATCAAGCCCCATGTTCATAGCTTTAGGGCACATTTCACTCAATGAGTCAATCCCCTCTCAAAATACCCTCCCTCACAACAACACACACACACTTCCCTGTAACCCCTACACCACAGTCAAGGTGCAAAGGCCAGCAAGCTCACAGTTGACTGACCTCTAGTATAATGAACTTGTTGGTGTCGCGGGATGCCATGGAGAGCAGGGTGCCGGTGATGGAGCGGGTACGAAGGAGGAGCTGGGCGTGGGTCCGTCGTGGGCTGCCCCCGCCCCTCAGCTGGTACCTCAGCACACTGTTCTGCTCCAGAGACCAATCAGGCAGAGCTGGGCAGAGAGCAGGCTGCTCAGTACATAGACACACACTCTGACCTACTAGAGGGCAAAAGCTGGTGTGTACACATCCCAACACACACACACACACACACACACACACAAATACACTGCCAAAGACACACACACACACACACACACACACACACACACACAAACACACACTTACAAGAAGCATAAGAATGAACTCTGTCTCTCGCTTCACACACACAGAGCACAGAAGTCCCTTCAACCTTCCCTCCCACTCACCTTTGTCACACTTATGGCCGCTGTATCCTGGGTGGCAGTCACAGCTGAAGGAGCCCCACTCCCCCAGACAGGTTCCATGGATGCCGCAGGAGGGGCCCGCTGCTGTCACACACACCCCATCAGTGAGGCTGCATCCTGGGGAGCTATCCACACTCTCCCCTGGGCTGGCCAGGTCATACACCTGGAGGAGGAAGATGGTTAGCGTGTGGGTCGAACAAAACACATAATGATGCTCTTCCTGTCTTCTGTACATTCATTGAAGTTCAACTGCACTATCTCCTTTCTATAAAATGTTCCCAATTACCAGTGAGTGAACCAATCTACTCCCCTTGAAGGGGTCAAGGCTTAGTTGTGCCTTTAATATGAATCTATGAGGGCCCTGTACATTTGCAGGACAATTATGCTAGTATCTGTATCGGTATCTGAAAAGATTTTCCTTAGTCATTAGTCAGCAGAACATCCTGTTGCTAAATGGATGAAGGTTAAATAGTGTAGTAGAAGCTGTAAAGAAAAAAACAACTATATTTATCTCTCCATAGAAAATGTGTTGAGAGGGTCCATCTGACTTCAGCATCACAACTCTTCTACAACTACTGCAACCAAAATGGAAACTATGAGATCAAAGTTCAAATACCTGTATTATGATTATTTTACTACATGCCTTCTGTCGGATAACATTAGTTAGCGATCTGAACAAAAATTAACAGCATTTTCAAGTTTATTTATTTTCTGTTCTTTCTTTTCATGTACTTCCCAGCGTTGAGAAGGTGGTGACACAATCTACCGCCTGGAAGAGTTGAGGCCTGGAATGTTCTTTTCATTTATTCCAGATTTTTGACTTTAAAACTGTTATTTTGGTATTAGTTGATGAGTGAGGCTCCAAACCACCATCTGTCCAACTCTCTTCCCTTGGTTCTCTTAGTTACTGCCAAGCTGAACACACACTTCTTATAAAATGTACCAGAGAGAATGATATATACATGTTTACTTGCAAGCATACAAACACATGCCAACACACACAAACACACATGTTTTTCTTAAGTGAGTGTGTTTTCTGGGGATTATGAATCCAGCTGACGGTCTATCTACCTCCCCTCTGCTCTAACAGAGCTGCTAACGGCAGTGTCACTCCATCCACACCTCTGTCACTCCACCACGCTCAACACAGAGGGGAAAGAGAAGAAGAAACCAGCGGGTGGAAAGAAACGATCTCATAGAAAAGGAAAAGGGCAGGAGGAGGAGGAAAACAGACGTTTACTAGAAAAGAGAGAAGAAATAGGCCAGGAACGTGTGAGAAAAGAATGATGAGAATGGGGGGGGAGGGGGGGGGGGGGGTAGTGGAGTGGAAAGGAGGGT
>JAVQIZ010095718.1:0-18127 GCA_036023535.2 Galaxias brevipinnis | reverse complement strand
ATTGAGAGACAGAGTGTGAGACAGAGTGTGTGAGACAGAAAATGGGGGGGGTGGTGGATGAGAGAGAGAGAGTGAGAGAGAGAGAGAGAGAGAGAGAGAGAGAGAGGGAACGCTGTGAGATATATCCAGGGATAAACGACTGCCAGTGGTAGAGCATTCATACCTACTGTAGAGTGAGCACCAGAGAGCCATGAGACTTTTAAGTGTTACTGTTGTTCTGGGTATTCTCTCTGTTGGCCAATCGGCTCCGCTGCATCAGTCATGTGACAGCCTGATAAGACCATTGGAAAACCCAAGAATTGACAAGGTGAGTTTGCCCATGAGCTAAGGAATAAAAATGTAGTTCTTTGAGCTGATTTTACAATAATAGATGTGTCATCAAAATACTTTCTTTCTTTCTTTCTTTCTGTCTTTCTTTCTGTGAAGTTCTGGGCACAGATTGGTTACAGACACAGCAATGTTGGTATGGGTTAGGGCTTTTATTATCAGTCTGTGGGTCTCCCACACACACACACACACACACACCCCTGGCCTGGAGCTGTGTTGCCGTTTCTTTCTTTCTGGATGTGCATCTGTCATTCTGTCATCCAATATGTCATCCTATATGTAAGTATGTGTGCATCTATGTTCCTGTCTGTTTCAGATGGTAGGGAAATGGATTAAGATTGGAGAAAGTGTTGGGAACTCTATGCTCATGACGGTACTGAAGAAACAAGAGAGTGCCTGGGTTGATGTCAGTGCTGGCCAGAATACATCCTTGAATATCCATGAACTAACGAAACTGTGTGTATTTATCCATATATATATATATATAAATATATACAGAATATACTTCTCTGTTTTAATTTTGCTGGGTGCACCATTGTAAGTAACTAGAAAACAATGGGACCTTACTTATTTCTCATTGTATTTTAGAGAATTCACCTTGCAATTAGTTGTTATTTTATATCTACCGCTGTTCCTTTCCAGCACACTGTATTTCATTTTTGTAAATAGTTTTGAAATGAACTCCTTAGTAATTCATACATTTAAAAAAAAACTAATTTTTACTGGTTGGTTTTGTCCAGTTGTATGTAAATGTCTCTTTTGAACAGTAAATCTTACTTGGCCTTGTTACAGGAACGGTCGCTGCATTAGCTACAATTACAGTGCAATCTTTGAAAATGGCTCATTACACACAGGCAAGTTTGAGTTGGCATATCTGGATGGCAGAATGTGTAAACACGAGTATTGACACAAACATTGACTGAAAGACTTTGGACTTTTTCTTTCTATTTCTACGAAACTTTAGTGTGTGTATACATGTATCTGTCTGTGTTTGTTTGTGTGTGTGTTTGTGTATTGGTTCCGTATTTGTATGCATGTGTGTGTAATAGTGTGTGTATTTGTGTTTGTCACAGAGATCCCCATTGCTTTCTCCGCTCAGATGCTGCACACGGATTCTTCAGACTGCAACCTGATGCATTTGAAAGTCGCGCTGGGAAGAATATATCTTTCTTCATTACAGCTCAGCTGTATGTGAAAGATTAGTCAACGCATTTATTCGATTTATTACATTGCAACAGCAGTAATCCAAAGATTTTATTGTAGATGTTTTTACATACTCAGGGTTAGATGTTTGTTATAGTATCTAACAGAATAACTTAATATCCAATGGGACATCCACAGGACCCCAGTAGGCTCATGTAACGGCTAAGAACTGGTTATGCTTCAAAGCACAGGCAGCTGAAGTTTGAGGGATCCCTAATGGCTTTATTTATTGGATTAATTGTTGTATTTTATAGATTTGAATCAGACTACACTTTATAAAGTAAAACATTTTCTTTTTGTTTTAAACAGATTTTTTTGGGAGGCATTTTTGCTTAATTTGACAGGACAGTTGGTAGACAGGGAAGGTGGGAGAAAGAGAATGGGAGAGATGCAGGGGAAAGGATCAGGCCCGAATCAAAACCAGGCTGCTATGTCTAGGACTAGCCTCTGTGGTGTGTGCCTTTAGCCCGATGAGCCACCAGGATACCTATACATAAATATAAAATATTTATATAAATAAAATAAAAAAATATATGAACAAAATAAACATGTGCAGGTGAGGTTAGAAACCCAAGTGGGCTTTTAAAAAATACATGCCCTAAAAAGTAATGATCAGACTTTAGAATACTGTTAGGCCTAGTTCAAATCATAAATGAATCCCAAGCAGTTATATCAAATGTAAATATTTAAAAAGGTGTTGCATGTGTTTCATAACTTTGAATACATTGTTATGTCCTGTCCCATCTCTTATCAGGTAAGAGGATGAATGTCCCTCTTGAAGAACTGAACATCTTTAAGCAACAGGTGGAGTGTCTCAAACTGCCACCACCGTTGATGTTGAAACCAGACGCTGGTAAGAGAGATCATTATTTCCCAGGGATCTCATCGGCAAAGTGATACGAAGAACCCTGTTAGCCAGCTCACTATTAAAAAGAGACAAATTAAAAAGGAAAGGAAGGCGCTGCCTGATCGTATTTCCTTCCTTCAGCTTTAACCCATCTGGCAAATTCACAAGCAAGCCGGCAAGCAGCCGGGAGCAGGCTAGGATTCAGGGTGTTTCTCAAGGACACCTTTGTTGGGAATAGGCTAATGTGCCCCATTGTTTTACTAAGCAGAGACTTAATGTCTACTATTGAAACACTCTGAGCACTAGGACTCCAAGCCACCCTAACCACATATGTGAAAAAGACACAAGTGAAGGAAACGACTTGATCAAATGGGACTCATTTTAGACCAAAAGCTGTATAAAGTTGACCAAAATCATAATAATACCTCGACTGGACATGTCTTTCCTACCCACAAAACCTGCAGGAGCTATGAGCTGAGTCAGATTGTAAAGCTGTCCTAGACATGTATCTCATAAATCACCCATACCTTATAAGGTGACAATCTGGAAATAGTAAAAAACACAATATGAGAGCTCTTATTTTTCCAATAATCCAACTCATACATTTGTGTAATATTTTGTATTATTTCATAACATGCCTATGATAGCAGATGTAAAAATGTCAAAGAACAAAACTGTAATCTGTCTCTAAATGTTTCTGTAAACTATTTTTCATTCATAGATCTCTGCCCAGACCCAAACTCCGAGCACCAGGGCATCGAGGTAACAAACCTTAATTCGCACCTGACTGAGGAAAAGATAGAAGAACTCAAGGGATTTATTGATAGCGGAGGAATGGCTGATATCCTTGAGAAACACACAAATTCCAGTATTATTCCGTTTAATGAGAGTGCTTGAATATTCTTGATTTGTGGCCTTCCATATACATAGTTTTGATTGGAATATGTATCATGGTTTGTCAAGATGGCCATTAGATTTGTTATTGTGGTATGGCAGAAATGTCTGATTTGAGAGTTCCCAGTGCTGACTCCAGTGATACAAACAAAAACTGCAATATTTTCAAACAAGTCACCAATGTATTAAACAATCAGTATATATTCATTTTGTGCCTGCTGCGAAATTAAACAAAACATGAACATTTCTTTCACGTCTAAATTGAATGTGTGTGTGTTGAAGAGTAAGAGAGTCACAGACCACTGCCAGGTAGATCCGGCAAGATTACTAAAGGTGGTAAATTAAATGATAGTAAGTATAACAAAGGCTAATAAAACTTTTTAAATGAAAAGAAAACGATAAACAAGACTTTTGTCTGGGTAGTTTATTACTGTACATACACCTGCTCCTTACACATATACACTATGTTTTCTCTCTCTCGCACACACACACACAGACACACACCACTATAGCATCACACAGACATTCAGATGTACTTTTTTTTTCTTCTACAGATTATACAAAAGGACCGATGTGCATTCGCTGGGTAGGATCCAATCAAGGACTGAGATCAGCTTGAGTACATTGACGAGTCTTTCTCCATGCGCACGTACACACACACACACACACACACACACACCCCTTCATGTGATCGTATGACTTTAAATCTGCTTTGTGATTTACCAGTAAAAATCACCAACCAGGATAGAAAACGTTACAGCTAAAATAATGTTCCACCTAAATTGAGGCCAAATAAATAGTATACATTTTAGCCTCGTAGTTATATCAGAAGCTCTCCCATTTTGAAATGCTTCATAAAGTTAATTATATAAATGTTTTTATATATCACGTGAGTGAGCCATTCCAAGCTGGAAAGCACTCCACTGGCATGTTTGTGCATTTATCAGTCTGCACAGTGCAAGATTTATCAACTAAT
Organism: Galaxias brevipinnis; assembly: GCA_036023535.2. Classification (NCBI taxonomy): domain Eukaryota; kingdom Metazoa; phylum Chordata; class Actinopteri; order Galaxiiformes; family Galaxiidae; genus Galaxias; species Galaxias brevipinnis. Next base: position 13,880 of record JAVQIZ010095718.1, on the reverse strand, counting down.
TTGACTGGAAAATTCTCACACATTGTAGCTATCAACGAAAAGACAACCTATATTGCCATGAGACACTATATAAGGCTAGGTCTGAATGTTTCTCTGGTGAGGGAAGCTGGCTTTGAGGTTACTTGGCTAAACTTTGAATATTTTCCCCTCCCCAATTTTTCTTGTTCTTTGTATTTATATTCAGTACAGGGATACATTCCATCTCAGGAAGTTATAAGCTCTCATGCAGCCCCCCACCCCCCTCTAAATTTCCACGTTATTTAAAACTGGTATGTTACCTTGGGTATAGTAATATATCATACGGGCAAAAGAGTGTGTTTTAACTATCTAAAACTAAACTGGCCAGAGTTAAAAGTGTATTAGGTAGATGAGTAAGAAAATAAACTAACTGAGTGTTGAAGCTAAGCCATTGTGTGCTTTAGCACATTGACATAGGACCACAGTGCATAAAATCCATGAGGAAGAATTGTAAGACATTCAACGCAGAAATAATGTATTTAAGGAACAGACAACTCTATGGCGCAACTCAATCACACAGAAAGAAAGAAAAATGTCAATGATGGTAATAGTGAGAAAAGTTATGGCAACGTCAGATTCCAAAACAAGGACAAAAACCCAGCTATAACGATTGTAGGATCCTATCCATGACTGACTTTTGTCTCTTTGCCAAAATTCCTCTCAAAACCTACGCAGGCGCGCGCGCACACACACACACACACACACACACACGAGCAGTAAATCAAACATCCAGTGCCCCTTTGAGCAGGTAAACAAAACTAAAAGATACAAAAATAATCATACAGAGAAAAAAACAAACAAAAAAAAAAAAAACTGATTTAGTTCCACTCTGTATTACCGCTGGGCTGTCCGGCCACTCACTGCATTCCACTGTTGCTAGGCAGCCGGACACAGCAGCACATTGCCTTGCCATACCGGAAACATGGAAACATCATTGTTTCGTGTCCAGGTGTAGCATTAGTGTCCAAACATCATACACAAGGTACAGTCCAATAGAACAGTGTGATTGTCTCTGTTTTAAGGTGTCACACAGTCCAAATGGTGCAGTTAAGTGAGGGGCGTGCGTATAGATGAGGGGGAAGGAGAAAGGGAGAGAATAAGGTTGTCGGGTAGTTATTGATATCATTGACTGCATGTTACAATGTTTTTGGCCATTTTTTCCCCTCTCTTCTCTCTTCTTCTAAGCTGTTCCCATTAGGCTGGTACAACAATAATACCATTGCCACAAAACGAGTTTCTAAGTTACACTCCAGTTCTGCAGCGGTTTCTTTGTACTGTTCTGCAGAACGTTCACAGACGTCTGCTTCAAAGTTCCAACAAAAAAGGGGATTTCTGCACCTGGGATCAAAGGGGACTATGGTAGTGTTTAGTGTTCAGATTGTGCCGTGTATTTAGTAAACTTAAGTGTGCGTGTGCATGTGTGTGTGTGTGTGTGTGTGTGTGTGTGTGTGTGTGTCGGGGGTTTATGATTCCAGTTGTAGAACACAAAACCCAGTTCTGAGTTCAAAAATCTCCGGTTGGCAGGGTCCTGTCCTGCTCCAAAGTTCTGCTGGGCCTAACACAACAAGTCGCAGGCAGGTGCCACTTAACAGTGCTCAGGGGTCAACGGGTCAAAACTCTCCCAGGCCAAGAGAGGGTAAAGGTCAATTTTAAATACAGTATGCTGTTGGTAGAATAGTGGGTTTGTAAACAGATATAGAATATGGGAAGGACAAGGGGTACTGGCTACGGACTTTTGAGTAAGAGGGTTTTACCCTGTAAACATAAAATGAAGGTGTTTGGGGGGACATTGAGGAGCATGGTGGGTATTTTGGATCTGTGACTGAGCTGGACAGAGAGGCACCATGGGAGCTCTGTGTGGGACAGCAATGGGGGGGGGGGGGGTCTAGTCCGGTCTGAAGATTGGAATTTTGGGTAAAAACTCTATTAGAATCACCTGGGAAAGATACAAAATGGGGAAAATTAAAACAAATTAGTGTTGTTCGATTGGGTATTTAGTTCCATGCTATGTGACTGTCTATTTGGGTTTGTTTTAAAAACTGAACTATTGTCATAAGGTTCACTATACACTTACATATTCCATCATGTTGTTGGTTTCACACTTCCTCTTGCTTAGTCTCCAATGCAAACACAACTAACAGAGAACGACAGAGAGACAATTAGAAGTTGAAGAGAGAAATAACTTCTTTAAGAGGAAAACCATCAGATAAATGTATGACACTTAACTCTCCAAAATAGACTAAACATCTTTAAACACACACACACAAACACACACACACCTCACCTTGTGGTACAATCTACTGTTCTCCCATTCCAGAAGCTTCTCTATGGACCTTCGTGTCTATGAAGGAAAGCAGAGATTAAACAGATTAGATTACAACCTCTAGTCTAGACCAATAAACAGGCCCTAGACTACTCACCCCTAGGTCAAGTCTAATATTCTGTATTTACATACATGCTCTTATGTAAGAATATATTTATTTGTTTTATAAAATATAATTTTATTTTTCATATGCCCCCAATAAATGCATGCAAAGTGTGCTTCTGTGTGTATGCCTTGTGTATCAACAAGTAAGCCAGCCCTTGCGTGTGTGTTTCTCTCACCCTCTTGCTGAGGCAAATGACGGGCCAGAGGCTAAACCCCAGTGTGCAGCAACAGCACAGACAGCCACACAGCAGCCAGCGCACATTTACCGGCAGGGTCTTTTTCAGACAGCCGTTCACTCGATTGATGCTTGATTTGAACTCCTCTGGCGCCACCTAGGGACATCAAAGGGTAACATACATACTGCATGGATTAGTCAAAGAAAATGTAACAAAAAAAATGCTTTCAATGGTTTTGTTCTGTGACCCAACAGAGGAATTAATAAATAAATAAACACGACCCAGTGTGAAAGTAAGGTAGAGTTAGGATGTTTTTGTTCTAATGGAATTCAAGAATATCAGTTTCAGTACTACTTTTATAGAATATGTTTTCAACTAGTGAATTGAACTGGACGCTTACCTTGCCTGTAAGCGCCGAAGGAAACTCGGACTCAAATTTGTTGCTGAGTCCAAACCTGTGTAGGGGACGAAATAACAGGAATTAACTTCAGCCTAACAGCAAGATTATCGATAGATTATCGACAAAATAGATTATCGACAAAGTTACTCTGCAAGTTTTACTACCCTGAGCTCTGATTAGGCACAACTTCAAGCAAATTAACCAAGTTTAAGGTCAAGCTTACCATATGTAGCTAAACTAGATATTGCGAAATACTTTATGACTGAGCACTAAAAGATTGAGACTGCAAGTATACGTTGTGGCTTGACTTGAGCTTGAAATAAAATGTACTTATATATTATGTTTAACGGCCTTGTTGTTGTTAGCCAACATAACCAGCTTCTCACGACACTAGTCTTATCGATAACAGCATTTAACATAGCATAGAATCCCACCAAGCTAACGAGGGTAACAACTGGCTAACACAATTGACGTGAACTAGAGAAATTGCCAGGTTCACAAATTAAACCTAAGGGCAAGCCAGTCGTGGACACATAGAGCTCTCTCAACCCCCATGAGTCCTGCCGGTTGCTTACACAGTGACGTGGCCTGATCCTCGCACCACAACCGGGTCCGGAGCGTACTTTAGGAGCTGTTCCTCCGCGGCCCTGTCCTCGTCCTCCTCTTCCTCGTCCTCCTCTTCGTAGATCTCGTCAAAGTCCTCCATCATCGCACGACTTGGCCTCGCGCTTCCCGGTAGAGGCGCCGGGATAGACACGATGGCGCCGTAAAGAAAATCCTTATCAAGTAACGTTTACAAAAAGAACCGTAACAACTAACAACAAGCACAAAATCTCCGTCCGGCGATGACCGTTCACATCGTTCTGTAGGCTGCAATCCAAAACAAAACATCAACATCCGCCGCAGTACCCAGTCCACACCGGAAGGGGGACAGACGTTCCTGGGTCATTTTCCTTTTGATGTGCAATGTGGTCCTCTCTTGAACTTACTAAAAATTAAATCATAACAACAACAATAAATCTGCAATGAGTGCCATATGTCATATATCAAATAATCTGGATCTGCGTAGTAAAATCAGCTCGATTAGTGAAACAGGATGAGTTTGCTTGAACCGGATGTACTTACTATTACAACTAGCAGCAGCAGCAGCAGCAGTGGCGTCACGTCTTCAGCCGAGCTAATCATGGCTAACGTAAACGATAATACAACCTGTAACCAACAGAGGCTGGAAAACCTTCATAAATGCGATGAAAGTGATAATATATTGGAAGCGCTCTGTTTTCCAGAGGGACCTGCTCTGGGCGCAAATAGTTGTATCCGTTCTTCCTCTGAGGAGGTTGTTTGTGTGTTCTGCACAGAGTCAGCTCCCCTGTCAGAAAAGGACCGCCTTGTCAAGCACCTTATCCTCGAACACAAACTTGTAATTTCTGATGTGAAACTCATTGCTGACTTTACCAAATATATGCTGTACTGGAAGAGGAGATTCTTAGAGGGGCCTATCACAGATTTCTGCAGTGTGATGAAAACTAACTCATCGGGTCCTGTTGAGAAACAAGAAAGCTTTTTCCTCCTGTGTGACGTTCTGCCTGAAGATCGGGTACTCAGAGAGCAACTTCAGCAGAATCGACTAGAAGAGATCCTCGACCAGCAACAGAGGGAGAGGGATGACACCAGCTTCCAAAGACCATGCTTGTTTTGCAGTGAAGAGTTTACCGGGAACAGGTCGTTGCTACTTAACCACATGGCCAGGGAACACTCTTTTAGTGTAGGGTTGCCCGATAACATAGTGTACTGCGCAGAGTTTATAGATACAATGGAAAACAAATTGGAAAATTTACAGTGCCTTTATTGTGAGAAAACATTTAGGGATAAGACCACCTTGAAAGATCACATGAGAAAGAAACTCCATCGCAGAATAAATGCAAATAATCCAATATATGATCGCTTCTATATAATAAATTATCTGGAACTTGGGAAGACATGGGAAGAGGTCCAATCCGAGGACGACCGTGAGTTCGGAGAGGACATGGATGACGATTGGTCAGACTGGCAGTCTCCCCCTGTATGTGCTGTGTGTCTGTTTTGTAAGCAGCAATCGGAGACTATGGATAAGGTCTACACTCACATGAAAGAAGCACACGGGTTTGACCTGCACAAGTTTAAGACAGACCTCACTCTTAAGTTCTATCAGCAAGTCAAATTGGTGAACTACATTCGGCGAGAGATCCACCAGTGTCGTTGCTACGGTTGCCAGAAAAAGTTCGGGTCTAGCGCAGACGTTCTCAGTCACATCGTCGACGCAGGTCACGTGATGCTGCTACCAGAGACATCGGTGTGGGACCAACCACAGTACTACTTCCCTACCTATGAGAACGATGCCCTTCTGTGTGCCTTGTCGGACAGTGAGAGTGAGACGGAGAGCTCAGACCACACTGGTGACGTCCCTGTGATTGCGGAGGACATCTCAAACCTTAGGGCCCTGAAACAGACTAGTGTGCTTAATCACCTTCTAAAGAAAAAGGAGACTGAAAGCTAGACTTCTACATGGATTGAATGGAAACCAGGGTAGATTGTTTCATATCAGTTGAAAAATATATATTTCCTTCAGTCTGAAATGTTATATCTTAAAGCTGTTATCGACAGAAATACAAGCATGGTACTATATGTATTGCTACGTTAAATCAAAAACATAAAAAAAATTAATCAGATTTTTTTTTCTCCTTAATTTGTCCTCATATGGCACATTTTGTGCTGGATTTATTATTCACACCAAAGTAACAACATAACACTAATCTATAGTGAAGGGAAGTCTTACAACACATTACTATGCAAGGTAGCTTAAGGGAAAGCAGAATGCCTGCTCCAAGCTTGACATCAAATAATTTACGTATGAATGCAGAATGCAACACATCAGAGTGGATTCAAATATCAAAGCAGCCTACCTCATCTACAGCAGCTGTATGCAAACAATACCACACAAATGCAACCTCAGAATAATTTGGTTTTAATTGATTTACTTTCAAACATATATTCAACATAGTAACACACTCAAGCACACACTCAAACACACAGTTACACATGCTGAATGTAATATGCATTGCAGACACTAATTCACTTTGGAGCAGTAAAGGTTTGTGAATGATGTAATGTGGTGAAGCATTGGCTACACCGGCCAGATTTGGACTTTGCACACTGGCATAGATAAGCGATATGCTGTAGCCTAGTTCAAATAAGCGGTTATCACAGAGTAGGGTGTATCTTTGTAGTTAAAGGAAACTACTCATCCCAAGCATCTCCATACATGTTCTTTTTTACTAGAGAGAAAGAGAGAGAGAGAAAGACGGTAATTATATTTACTAGGCATGTTCAAAGTTGCACATATTGCAGGCTTGTTCTAAAGCAAACAGGACACATCACTTTTTAAATTATTGCTGGTTCAATGTAATCTACACAACATAAGCACATATGAGAATTAGCACTAATACAACAGGTCATCATGATAAAGCTACTGGATGCTGTATAACAATGTATCCAAGATGAATAGACAATACTGATTGGTGTATTCTATCATAGGGATAGTTCGCTCACTGTCGAAAACTATATATGTTGTTAAGGCTAAATTAAGTAAGTATATTGAACAAGTTCTGGTCATAGGATCAATGCAAGTGCAATTCCCGTACTTTCACCGGCATTTACATGGTTAATTCAATGTACACTACATTGCTCATAGCTCATTGCATGAACCCCACCCAGAACCAAAAAAGGCCCTCACCCTGGCTGGAAACAACTGTAGTATAAAATATGCGGGAAATTAGTCTCTATATCGCAATAGAGAGTAATTTTCCCAACTCGTTCAACACTGCTGTTTGACTGCGAAATGCTACATGACGATGCTATGTTTTGAAACACAACATTGGTACATGATAAAAAAACATATAGATATATATATATTAAAAAAAATTAGCATTGGTGAAGTATCGCTTTAAGTGCAATGCAGTCTGCAGGTGAGACATTTACCTGAGTCCTGGCTGGGAGGTGTAGCTCTTGAGCTGGAAGTTGGCTTGAGCGTGGTCTCAGCCTTCTGGGTTAGAGTGACCTCGTAGTTCTCTCTGTTCCTGTTCCTCAGGTTCTCATAGAGGACGGACTTCCTCGTGGGGTCCTCCGCTGGCATGTTAGACTCCGCTAGAGAACGAGAGAGAAAGAGAGAGGAAAAAGGTGGATTTATTACAAAGTGTGCAGTGTCCCTAAAGCACATAAAGTACACACACACACATACATATATTAATATATACATTTATACAAATATATATATATACACACACACATTATTATTATTATTTTTTTTTTAATTGCAGAGGCAATTGTTACCTGGAAGGCTTAAATCGTCATCCCGACTCATCTGCATTTCTTTGCTGTAGCCGTAGTCTCTGGGGTGAGGGGGGGCCTCCGTGTCGGCAGCCAGGAACATGGTGTCAAACGACTGGGTGTCCGGGTCACTCATCTCAGAGCGAGGGCCTTGGGCGCTGGGGGTAGAGACAGAGATTACACAGACAGGTAAGAGAAAGGTAACAGACAGGCGAGAGAGAAGTTACACAGATAGGTGAAAGATAAACAAGTAGAGAGAGAGGTTACACAGACAGGTAAGAGAGAGGCTACACAGACAGGTGAGAGAGAGGCTACACAGAAAGGTGAGAGAGAGGCTACACGGACAGGTGAGCGTTAGTGCGAACGAGAATATAGTACCTTTCAGTGTGTTTGTGAGGGGAAAAAATAAATGTGTAAGGGATTGAGTGACGGAATCATCTTGTTGAGCAGACCTCTATAGGAGAGTTTCTGTCCTTGAGAATCGGTGCGAGAGAAAAAGAGTGTGTTGGTGAGAAAAATTGTGTATGTTGGTGAGAGAAATTGGGCTTTGAGGAGGAATTGCAACTGAACTGTGTTGTTAGCCTAGTGTACTCAGTAGTTAAACAATATTAGATGGTGAATAGTAGAGGCAACATGTGCATAAAAGAGCATGGTATCAAGTACAGGGTGTAGCCATTGTGTGTGTGTGTGTGTGTGTGTGTGTGTGTGATACTGACAGTGGTGTAGGCATTGTGTGTGTGTGTGGTACTGACAGTGGTGTAGCCATTGTATGTGTGTGTGTATGTGTGTGTGTGTGTGTGTGTGTTACTGACAGTGGTGTAGCCAGTGTGTGTGTGTGTGTGTGTGTGTGTGTGTGTGTGTGTGTATGTGTGGTACTGACAGTGGTGTAGCCATTGAATGTGTAGCCATTGTGTGTATGTGTGTGTGTGTGTGTGTGTGTGTGTGGTACTGACAGTGGGGGGAACCGTGTCCGCTGTCTCAGGACTTCTCCCAGAGGAGAGTGCTCCAGCTTCTTGAACTTCTCCTGACACGTCTTCATGTAGGACATCTTTCCTGCCAGGTAGCCACATACCCCCGCAACTAGACAAACAAGCCACACAAACACACTCTTGAGGGAAAACTTATTACATTAAAACACTGCATATTCACAGTTGCTCACACACACATGCGCGCGCGCGCGCACACACACACACACACAAAGCTTTATAGAGTGAAAACCTTTATAGAGTGAAAACTGCAGAGTTAAAATGTCCTTTTCTAGTCTACTTCACACCACACTTACATGCCAGTTTAGGGAGAGGTCCAAACCTTGGGGATGGGGCCAGTGTTCCTTAATGGCAGAATAGGAAAATGATATACGGTGAATATAAAAAAGGGACAACTCACCACTATCAGTTACAATCTTATAGAAAATATTAATTGCATAAAAGAATAAACATCACGATGGAAAGTAGAAGTAGAAGTAGAAGATCTGTGCTAGTCTCTTTATAAATATAGAATGAGGGGGATACCTCTTGAGATCAGGGCTTGAGTGACAGCAATGCTGACCACTGAGAAGGGCAAAGCTGTACAAGACAGGAAAGATAAAGAGACCAATTTAACTGGGATTACACCCTCTACTAGAACAAGAGTTAACGTTTGTGTGTGTGTGTGTGTGTGTGTGTGTGTGTGTGTGTATATATATGAACATCCGAGAATTCTCTTTGATAAAGTACCCCTGTAAATTAAGCTCTCTCGGTTGCACTCCTTGAAAACCCTCCTCTCCTCTTCAGTAGGAATGTAGTCCACACCCACTGCAGGCACCTGTCAGTCACAGAGTCACACAAAGCAGTTAAGGCTAACGGCAGTTTTCACAAAAACATATTGTGGTTAAGTATATTCAGTTGTTACATGATTAGCTACTACAGTATGACTGGCTAGTAATACAATGTTGAGAGGGTGCGTCTGTAATGCTAGTTTGAACTCCACAAGCGTGGTCATTTGGTTTGCTAGAAACAATGGTTTGCTAGAAAGCTAATTGAAGACTACTAATCTGATTAGGGTGAGCTAGTTAAATGGGAATCCGAACAGCACTCATATTCGCTAGCCTCAACAAGCTTCTTGCTTGACAGCATGTGAATGAAAGGTTAGCTTGCCAACGTTAGCCTGGTAGTAGCAATAGAACACTGTTTTACCTCTGCCTTGCCTTGCCGTTCTTCCGCGAAACTGGTGGAAATAGATGACATGGTTAAATTAGTGTTAATCAGAGTCTTCAAAACATGTACACGAACAACGTGCTCCTTGTCCCTGTTAAAACTGGTTTAATTTTTGGTACAATGTCATTGTAGTGGTCAATCCAGCAACATGTAATTAACCCGGAAACAAACGGTCTGTTTACATGGAGAGTCAGAGGACTTTTATTTTGGTATTTGAAGTGTCCCAGTAAACCCCCCATACTACAACGCTCAACAAAATTTCAATTTTGGTACTCAATATGTTAAAAGTATGCATGTTCACATGTTCAAGCCTATATCAGGGTAACTCGACTGAACGATGAAATAATGCAGTTGCACAAAGACATTAGACTTAATTTTTTTAGTTGCTTTCAAGTTCACGTTTCCAAGTGTCACTCGCTCACAGACAAGTTATTTAAGGACACGGCGTGTTATGTGGGGACATATTTTTCAGATGGGCATTGGAGGTTTAAATAGACAACATTGGGGGGCAGCAGGTGTCAGTAAACTAATTATCCTGCCAACGAATGTCATAGTTCTAAATAATGATACAGTTCCCCCAAACCTGTTTTTTATTAAAGGATTCGAGGATATTATCCTTACCTACATTGTTTATATTTTTTCTTTTGCAGTATATATGTCTCTTAATTAATTGATTTCCTTCAATGCACAAAAGCAATGTTTTTATTTTGTTGCTACAAAAAAAATCACAGACCTAAAAATGTTGAAATGTAATTTGATCATAGTGTAGTAACACAAAATGAACAGTAAGTGATGCTAGTGAACTGTCAAACTAGTAACATAATGGGCAAGACCACTTTTCCTGACTAATTTAGGCAGCGTCCTATAGTATGTGTGTTTAGTGTGTATGTGTGTGCGAGAAATTGACAATTCTGTCTGTCTGTTTTAATCAATACCTGTATTGATGGGTTTAAAATAGCCTTGCATTGTCTTTCCTACTGTTCCATTTACACTTTGAGGGCACATGACTTCCTGGATCAACTGAGCCCAAATCAGGTCTACCATCTGTTTGTGTGTGTGTGTGTGTGTGTGTGTGTGTGAGTGTGAGTGTGTGTGTGTTGTGTATTTCTTTATGTGTGTTGTATGTTGTTATGTGTGCGTTCCTGTATCCGGTAATGTAGTAATATAGATGGAATTTAAATGGGATGGTTTGGGTTTACCGTCATTTAGAGTAATTCCCCAAATATTGTTGCATGATAAGTCACAAACTTTCCTGGACTGACCTTCAAAACAGTTGATTCGTAGGAATCTAACTACCAACCTGTCAAGTGGCACCTGTTTATAATGGCTACTGTATGGAGATATGTATTGAAGTGCCAGCTGCAAATTGACTTGCAAACAAGCAGTAAGCATTTTTGTGAAAAGGATGAATAGATTAGACCCCCATGCACACATCCACATTAATAGCTACGTGTGCAAACACAGAAAGGAAGGGTGACATCGCAGGTCACATGCCAACTCAGATGTTTATTGATAACCCCCCCCCGCGCCCCCAACACACACACGCACATACCCACACATACATACACACACCTACCCACACACACATACACTCTCTCCATTGTGCCATGACTGTCCGGGATTCCGGATAAACATTGGCCACAGGGGGAATCCTTTTGTTGCTATAAAGCATTGTGGGGTCTCCACCCATCCTAAGCTAAGCAGTACTTGTAGAACTAAGTGTGGAGGCAGCATTGATAAGGAGACCACTATCACTGTGTTTGGACTGAGGCCAAACTTAATTAGTCTATTCCATCTGCTGAAAGTGAACATAAGAAACGGCGAAAACCGATCAAATGGAAGATGGATGAGTCAGGACATTAGATCAAATTATACACGCGGGAGTAGCGATAGATATCGACATCGGCACAGGTTTCTGAAAAGGTATAAAGCTCTGGGGAATCTCTCTCCGAGGTTGAAGTTGAGGAATTGAAATGACAAAGGCCGCTTTCTTTTGGAACAGAAGAAGAAATCAAGCTTTTCATGGAGGCAGCAACGTGAAGAAGAGGTGAAGGGTGCTTTGCAGTGTGGGGGGCATATTGCGACACACTTTGAGAAGGAATTGCCACGGCAACAGATAAGACGAGGTAATCAGTTAATTACCGGCCCCGGGGAGGCCTGAAGTTCTGAGGGGGTGTCCGCAGATTGTTGTTACACATCTGGGACTAAAGTCCTACATAGAAAAAGGGACATTGTCTTTACACCTGTTCACGGAAATACAGGTGAGCTCTCGGGGAGTTTACTTGTGACCAGATCAAACACAGACGGATCACGGCTACAATACACCTGCCGCAGGTAGGAATCGGCCTAGTTCTGCTGTTATCTTTGACAAATAAGACAGGGGAATATCATGATAGATTTTTTTATGTAAAAACTCGGTATCTTTGAGGGTCTTGGCGAATTGATCAAGTGTTTGGTTGAGGGATATAATGCTTTTCTTTTTTATCAGGCAATGCCTACCAAAAGGAAGTGTTATGTTATTATTTGTTGAAAGGCACTGCGTAGACTTTGGGTGTGCATGTGCAAATGTGTGGAACTGGAAGTTTACTTGTAAACTCCCCTCCAAAAATGGTAGATGAGTATCCCATCACCTGTGTTTTCTTCTTTACATTAATAAATAGTTTTAGATAATATATCAATAGGATTTCACTGGACATCGAAACATTATACAAAACTATAAAAATAATATGATTGTTGCACAAATTAAAGTCACATATTGAGTTGATTAACAGTAAACAGAAGTGTCCAGACATATCTTTCATGGTTATTATACTTTCTTGAATTGACTGGATATTTCCAACTTGAAATCATTGTTGCTGCGAGGGTGGAAAATTTTAAACTAAGCCATGTGCCAGAACTGTGTGATCAATAATAGCAAGCTAATGTGTGTGTAAGCAACGCACGCTTCAAATACATAAATGAATGCAAAATCTGTTGAGTTTATTTTTAATACAACCAAGAACACTCTGCTTACTAACACCTAAATAAATAACTATATAAATAAATAAAAAAATAATAATACGTGAGACAGACTAAAAATAACGATATTAATAAAGGAAGGAATAATAAAAACAATTTAGCCAGAGTGTGATACCCCCACACACACTTTGAAAACATAAATGAAAGCAACATAACAACTATTTAATTTATGCTTATATAACCAGGAAAACCCTGCTTACTAACACCTAAATAAATAAATATATAAAAACATAGCAACAAATTATACATGAGAGGGACTAAAAATAACTATTACTAAAGGAAGGATTAATGAAACTTAGCCCGAGTATGACACTTTGTTCAGCTGGTCTATTGTCCAGGCCAATGGTTCTCAGCCCATTCCTCAAGTACGCCCACCCGTTCCAGGTATTTAGTCTTTCCGGTTTCTAGCACACCTGGTGTAATTAGTCACATACAGCAAGGCCTTGACTAATTACACCAGGTGTGCTAGAAACTGGGAAGATTAAATACCTGGAATAGGTGGGGGTACTTGAGGACTGGGTTGAGAACCATTGGTCTAGACAATCAGATGCCAGAGATATCACTGAGCACAAGTGGTGATATGCCCTGTATCATACACGTGTACAATAGCTCAGTGAATAGTGTCTTACCTTACCCTAGTACAATACATGGGATGTACTAGGGTCAACTTGTTGTGAAAAATACTACAGGTGTACCTTACATAACTTGTCAACACTGTCTTCATTACTCTGATGTAAGAATACATCAGATATCTAAGGTTTACGGGAATAGAAATGCTTTCTATGAATATAAAATCAACAATATATCTATAAAAAAGATAAAGAGGACAGTGAACCACAGATTAGCAAAGATAACGGTATGTTTTATGTCTGTAATTGACATCTGATGGTTTGCTTTGAGAGAGAGGCTTGACGAAATCGAAAAGTTTGGATGCTTGAAGCAACCATTTCAAATAACACTGTTTTTTTCTGTCTGACAGAAATTCAAATGCAGAGAAAAATGACTTCAAAAACTTTTTTTTATTGCACTTATATTTATAATGGCTATTTTGAATTGACTTGGACACACATTTGACCTTACTTACTTGGATAGTGTCAGAGTCTACAATGTATATTTGTTAAGACGCATGACACATAAATCCATTTGTTTAACACACAATCTGTGTGTCTTGCCTTTCACCAGACGATGGCTCCTCGACCTGACCAAGATGGTGATCACACAGAGGACTCAGTGGCCGAGGAGAGAAATGAGAGGAAACTCAGTGGTGAGAGAAAGACCTC
>JAVQIZ010095681.1:0-13054 GCA_036023535.2 Galaxias brevipinnis | reverse complement strand
TCCTCCCCTCCTCTCCCTCTCCCTCTCCTCTCTGTGTAGTATTTATTAGAAATGAAGAGTCTGATCCTGCCCCCGGAGCACATCCTGAAGCGGGGGGACAGTGAGGCGGTGGCTTACGCCTTCTTCCACCTGCAGCACTGGAAGAGAGCAGAGGGGGCGCTCAACCTGCTGCACTGCACCTGGGAGGGCAGTGAGTACACACACACACACTCACACACAGCAGAGTCAAAGGCAGCAGGACCGACACGGGGACACTGGCAACCACGGAAACCGTTGTCAAGGCGTGCTGTCTGAGGGAAAGTTTTCGTTGTCTCTGTTTCAGTAGGGTTGTCTTTGGGGAGGTTGGAATACAAAAGGGGGCACTAATCACCACTTTAGTGTCCAGTAGAATACTGTGATTGTTTAATTCAAATAAAGTGTTATGACATATTGTTGCTTTGATGAGACTGTGAGTGACAGACCAACATAACTTGTCTCGTATGATTTACACACACACACCCCCCCCCCCCCCAAAAAAAGGGGGGAAATTATGGGTTTGAAGGTGTCTGCTGACTTCCTGCTCTTGTGCTTGCAGCCTTCAGGATAATCCCTTACCCTCTGGAGAAGGGCCACCTGTTCTACCCCTACCCCGGGTGCACAGAAACCGCAGACAGGGAGCTCTTACCCTGTGAGTACACACCAACACGTCCACTCAGTGGCTTTGAAAGGCTGCTATATTTAAAGGTATGTAGTTCTAGAGAATTGGAGGAAAAATTGCAAGAATTTGAATCACAACACTCAAAGAGGCCAACCTCCTGAGTCTTTGGTCCCTCCTATCCCTCTCAATGGCCCATCCCACACATGCCCGTGCGCGCTCTGACTAGACTTGACTTGAGCCTGAGCAAGGCAGGGTTTCATGAATCATGTGTTGTGCATAAAGCCATGTCTGATGAGGTGAGAAACAAAAGAATCCCGAACGTCTGATCGTAAACACTCTAAAACTGAGTGGTTCACACCACAGCAACGAGTACAGACACAAATGACTGTTTCCATAGTAACGGCATACAGTTAGTAAGCAAACGTTAACAAAAACAATTTCATAATTTGATTCCCCTATTAGTATGAGCTAGTGCATGACAATAGTTTTTCCAACATATGCATGTAAACTAATAATGCCTTTTTGACATGAATCTGGCGTGATACTTCCTAACGTTCTAAAACTGCACTTGGCGATATGACAAGCCAAGTCTTTAGAGACGACATGCAACGACTTCAGCCGCCTTGCAACTACTAGCTTACACCACTGCTACTTTGTCTGCGACGTGAATTGTAACAACAAGCTTGTTTAGAGGGTGACGCTGTATGTATTTTACCTAGGAGTGTGCACGCCAGGTGATTGACAGGCAGGTAGCCCTTACTCCTTGCAGAAACTCTCCTGATTGGTTGGGGATAGGTGGGCGTCCCTAGATTTTTTAAAAGCTGAATACAGGGCCCAGGGCGCTCATATATAGCACACCTTCTCTCTGAGCTTTTGGTTTAATGATAGCCTCCAGGAGGTATGTAATAAATCGAAAGAAAAAAATATAGAAAAAAATTGATTCATAGCTAGAAATTCAAACTTACAACTACTTTTAACTACTGTGTTGTCACTCTATTAGCTTCTGATGCTGTTGTCTTATTAACTTCTCACTCTTTCTCTCTTCTTCCTTTCTTTCCATCTCCCTGTGTCATTCCTTTTTTATCCTCTGTCTTTCCCCAACTCTTTCTCTCATCCTGTCTTTCCTTAATTCTCATCCTGTCTTTCCTTAATTCTTATCACTATCTTTCCCCTTCTCTTTCTCTTTTTCCTGTCTTTTTCCTGTCTTTTTCATATCTCTGCCTTTCTTTTCACAACCCCCAACCTTTTATCTTCTATCTTTATTTAACTCTTTCTCTCTCTCTCTCTCTTTCTGTCTCTCTCTCTCTCTCTCTCTCTACCTATCAATGTGTCCCATTTTCTATGTTCCTATCTGTCATCAACTCTTCCTAATCTCTTACACTCTGTCTTTCTCTCTCTCTCTCTCTCTCTCCCTCCCTCTCTCTCTCTCTCTCAATCTCTCTCCCCCTCTCTCTCTCTCTCTTTCGTCCCCCCAGCCTTCCACGAGGTGTCTGTCTACCCAAAGAAAGAGCTACCCTTCTTCATCCTCTTCACAGCTGGCCTCTGCTCCTTCACCGCCATGTTGGCAATGCTCACACACCAGTTCCCCGAACTCATGGGCGTCTTTGCCAAAGCGGTACGTCTTTGTTTGATTCATGATGTTTAAACATGGAGAAGCGACTGTGTGTCTTTTCCAGTAGTGACCGCTTTATAAGGCAGGTGTACTTAAGCTCATCAAACTTCTTTTTTTTTGTCGTTGTTGTTTAATGTTTTCCATGGTTGGTGAGTTGATGTCTAGTTGATGTCTTGACATGGCTGCCCATGGCTGCCCAGCCTGGCTTTGGCTCAGCCTAGCTCGGTGTCCTGTGTTTTTATGTGCGTGTTTTCTCCTGGCATTTTGTTGGACCCGGTAACCGTTGGTGTAATCTCTGTCTTTTGTCACTGTCAGCGAGACTACAGGACAGGCTTGGAGTGTGTTAAAGCTGGTGGGTAGAGGAGAAAAACAAAACAAGTTATAGTTTTAAAACGCTGTTTAATCTCCATTTTGAACATGACAAGTTCCATGGACAATAAACACCATTCACATCAATCTTGCTTGCCTAAAGATAGCATCAACCCTTCATAACTTTTTATGGGCATATTACGATTTATTTTGGAGCCAACTGTCATCTCGCAGTCCCTTCGCTAACGACGAGTTGCTCTTGAAAGCTAGCCCCAGCCGGTCAGAGAGCCGCCATAACAATATCTAACACAGTGACACGCAGCCAACACGACTTACATGACGTGGGTCTTTTTTAGTCTTGATTTACAAAAAAATAAAAATAGCACTGCTGCCTCTTTTTGTTTAGCTTGTTTGGCTAGGGCTTTGGTCCCTGTTTAGTGTTCTCTTCTTGTCGTGATCTGTTTATTAGCTATGGTTTCACACAGGGCTTTCAGCCACACGGTGACAATAAAGACCGTTGCCGAGCGCACGTGTTTTGATCACACTCAGGTTATGAGTAGGGTTCTCTGTAGATGACCTTTGAACTGTGTCCTGATCACACTCTGGTTATGAGTTGGGCTCTATGTAGATGACCTTTGAACTGTGTCCTGATCACGCTCTGGTTATGAGTAGGGTTCTCTGTAGATGCCCTTTGAACAGCGTGCCGGAGCGCCTGATTTGTTTGAGGGGGAGGTTTACGCATCGTGGGCTCAAAATTTACAAAACATCGACGATGGAAGGTGCCCACTCAAACACCAGTGACATATCTGATTTCAACACAAATCCATTCTAAATGGAAGAATCTTCTCAAGGTCTATGGGTCATCTACCCCCACCCCACCCTCAAGGGCGGCCATATTTACAATGCGTCAGATCCTGTTATGAACGTACTACTCACTGCTGCAGCCTCAACCGTTTTCCATAGTTGTTTGCTAGGACTATGATTCACTGAGTTTTTTTGTTATCATATGGTTTTGTGGCTTTGCAGAAATGTAAGTGCTGCACTATGAAACCCAGCAAGGCCGCTCTGATCATCCATCTTAGATGTGGCTTGAATGATCAGGTCCTGCCCTTTAATTCCAGCGTGGGTCAACGAGCCTGCGGTTTCCCCCATATCCTGTCCGACCATCTGTTGTGACTGTGAAACGTATTGCTTCATTATACATTAAAGGGGTTGTTTAAGGTTACTGGTGAACTATGAGTTTCAAAAAAAGTACAAATAAAAGTTCAGATGGGTGTTGGTGAGCAGAGACAATTTGAGGGTCTCGGCTAGGTTGTACTTATGTGGTTTCATCTCTGTGTCCTGATTGGTCAGGAGAGGAGGGAGGAGGATGCTTTGCTGTGGTCCATAATAACGTTCAGCCCAGCAGGGTTTACAGTTGACCTATAGGTTTATGGTTAGTTCCATGTTTAGTCAAAAATATTGTTGAAGAAAGTCAGATCTTGATATCGTTTTCTTACTGATCTATTATTTTTATCTTATCTTTTTGTAAGTTGTAAATGTGTTTTAGTAAAAAAAACTTTATTCTTCTTTTCTGTTCTAGTTCTTCAGTACTCTCTTCGCACCCCTGGGTTTCTTCGCAGACAAGATGGAAAGTTTCATGCCGTCCAGTTTTTGGCACCAGCTGACTCGAATCTGACCCCACAACGCACACAAACACACACACACAAACTCCAGTACCACTCCAAACTTACAGAACAAAAATGTTTGCTCTCCTGTTTTCGGCATTAGTGTAGCACTTGTTGCTTTGTCAAGGATTCTGTTGGCTGAGTTTGTATCAACACTGGGATACAAGCCTTAAGACGCCTCCACCATTCAAGTGGACAGTAACGTTCCCAAGGAATATGTTTTAACACAAAAAACATTTTCAAGTATATCACACTCTCATTTTTCATTTGGTGTTTTTTGTTTGTGTTAAGTTCGACTTTTCATTATCCACCAAGACTGGCTCTGAAAACATTGAGCCGAATACAAAAATATATTATAAGAGTAATACTGTTACAATGAAATATTATTGCTGGAACAATTTTAACTTCCAAGCAAGGACTAGCATTACAATCTGATCATACTGTCTACTGCCTGTCAGCATAATGGCTGCTGATTGTGATCCGAGTAATGCCAATACTGGCTCGTGTTTGATAGACCAATAAGACATTATTATCATCACAGTATCTCTCCACTCCATCTCCAGTGTTTCAAAATGAGTTTCATGTTTTAAAATGAGTTTCATGTGAACTCAAATCCCTGCAGCCTTTGTGGACCATGCTCATCTGATGGGCCCTTTTTTTTACTTTCTGAGACCTGCTGAAAACAGCTGTGATTTACTGCCTGTTCCCTGAGTGGAGGGAAGAGGGGTGTGGGGGGGGGTGTTTGCAACCCCTGGCACTACAACTGTTGTTGCCATGGCACCACACTGCAGTACTATATCACTCGGGGCAACCTGGCGCTCTGACGCCACACCATCAAAATGTAAGCGAGGTTATCGCTGGTCACAGAACGGCTGTACACGGAAACACCAACACACCATACGATGGCCTCTCTGCGTTTTCAGGTAGCTTCTCACACGGAGGGAAAACGATGCTGAGTAACAGTGGCAGCAGAAACAGCCGGTGGTTGTCGTGAGTCACTGCAACATGTTACAGCCATGGTTACGTCGGCCATCTTTTTCTGCTAGACAAAAGTAGGAATTTGCTGAGCTCTAGCAATTTGGGGTAGCATTGCCATCACACCTCCTCTGTTAAAGTGGGTATAATAGCGAGTATTTGATTAGTTATAAATGATCTAAAGGCATGATTGCACTCTGTGTAATACTACTGTACTTGATAATGTGCCTTCTCCGCTCTGCTCACAGATAACTTAAACACTAACTCCATATTACACCTATTGGGGAGGAGGGAAAAAATTATCATCTGCTTTTTTCATGCTTAATGAGTTATTTTCCCAACAGTATGACATGAACGCTTTTGTAGACTTAACAGAAAAGGGCTGACTAAATGTGTTTTTTAATCATGGATTCGCCAAGAAGTATCATGGTCCACATTTTTGATGGCTGAAATAATAACAATTTCACTTCAACAACTTGAATTTCCCTTTGCTGTTTGTTTAGACAACTCCATTCCACTGATAATCGTATTGTATGCTTTCTTTCACACACAAAGTTTGACATCGATATTGCACGATTCATGACGACAACGTTTGATGCTGAAGACAGGAGATGCTAAAAAACAGTTTGACTTATTGTCACTACCATGTAATGAGTTTACAAACTCACAATAAAAATTGGACCTTGAATGTAATTCTGATACATTTGTGTTTGAATTTTTTTGGTTGTATTTTGTGGAAAAATAAAAACGGGAAATTGTCAAGAGTGGTTTTTATGTTTTTAGGAATAGTTACTTTTGGACCAGGAACAGTAGGTTTTGTATTGCGTAGTACTGGAAAGAGAACCGTTCCTGTTGGATCAGACAAACCCATGTCAGAGTATTTCAGTTGATTATCAGGTGTCTTCAGGAGCATATTTGTTGTGTCTTTAAAAGGTCAAATCTAACCGGGTCAGCAATATTTTTCTATGATCTGTACAAGCCACATCCACCAACAGCTGCAGTTTAATCTTCTTATTAAATATTTTAATATTCACAAATTGAGAGGGGTCTTATTCAGTTTTAACTTGACTTACTCTAGACTGCTAATCTTACAAAATATTGTACCCAGCTAGACAACTTAACAGGGAATTTTCTAAATGTGTATAATATACAAGTCTTTTAAACATTTATTACTATAACTTCTTCCTTTGAAGTACTGTAAACTACCCACCTTACAATGTGATTATGCCCCACCTTAAACTTGTCCAATCTGCTGTAACCTCTTCCCTAGATTGTACTGCGCGTTGCCTATACTGTACCTTACAATGTGTGAGGTCTGTTGTTGGTCTTGCCACTTAGACACCTTAAGTGCATACTCGTGTTCTGCGTGCCCGGGCGACGCTAGCCAGTGCCAGGGGCAGCCTGGAGATTCAACACACCCTTGAGTTTGAAGTAGCCAGCTAAAGCCACCAGATCCCATCCCTGGGTGGCTGGCTGTTGATGATTTCTCAAGTGTTTCTCTCTTACTCGCTAAAATCCCAAGCTTTAGTACTAGTTCCAGTAACCCACATATTAGATGGGCCTGAGATAGAATATATATATATATAGATATATAATATTATATTATATGTATATTATTTTTTACTAAATTATATATGTATGAGTAATTAATTAGTGTCTCATAGGCTTTAGGAAAACGTATATAAATAGATTTTGCAGGGTTTTGTTGTATGAGTACCAAGCCAATCCTGACTACAGTATGCAGTATGGAATACTTAACTAGTGGATCACATTGTGTATTTAGTGCAAGGATGGCAGATCAGTCCTTGAACTTCAGTGCTGTGTCATATAACTGTCTTCCTCTGTGTAAACAGAAAGATTCCTGATCCATCCAACTCACTGCTCAGCCCTACTGCAGGAAACACCAGACAAACACATCATGGCTGCGTCACATTTCTCCATCACATACACACACACACACACACACACACACACACACACACACACACACACAGAAAAACTCCAGCCAGAGATGCATTCTTGTCAGTTGACTCACTACAGTAGATACGTTTTTTTTTTATGTGTTAATCCTCTGCCGTCAGCCCCAGTAATCTCACTCGGGCAGCGAGCGTGCTGGCAGGCGGCCGCTGAACCCTCCTAGCCTCTGGGCCATCCATGTCCCTGAAGGTCACCCTGTCTTACTCTCAAACTCTGTAGAGAAGAGTCTCCCTGTGGTTCTGCCTGTCTGTCTGCCTGTCTGTCTCCCTGTGCATGTGCCTGTCTGCCTGCTTGACATCTGCCTGCATACCTCTCTTGCAGTTGAAATATGCTTTGCTATACTCTGCTGGGATGTGCTCTGTTGGGATGCTGTGCTGTGCTGTGTTGTGCTGTGCTGTGCTGTGCTGTGCATTTTTCTCGTCAACAAAAAAACGTAAGAATAACCTCATTCTGTTCGGGATTGTAAAATCTCACCAGGGTCAAGCCCAATTGCATGTTCACATAAAACTTCTGATTGCTGCTGATACGGCGACTTCAAGGCCAAGAAAAGCAGTCGAACTGACTCAGTCATTTAGTCAGATGTATTCATCACTTTCCTTGAAAGAGAGCAGGGAGTAATTTCAAAGTATGCTATCAAAGAAAAAAGCAGATCGACATATTTCCCAAACTTCTAGACACAATGGAGATTAATCATTTTCGGAATGAAACCAGGTTCCCTGGAGAGGTCAAAGTGCATGGATCGTGTCTATACAACTGGCAGAAGACTCTGGATCTTTCTTTACGGAATCCATTTACGTTGTTCTCGGCTGTTTCCTTATCTGTCCCCAATCCCAACGGAAGTCCCAATGAAACACACTGAGATATGTCACTTTGATATCTAAATGAAAAGAACATCAGTGATGCAATCCGTTCGATTTTAAACAATTGTGAAGGCAAAGCCACCTTTGCCTTTTCCTAACAGGCACTTTATCTGCACTCAATTGAGCAGGTCTGCTTCTCAGAGACCCATGGTCATCTGGCAAACAGACAAAAGTAATTCACCTGATTCCCTGTGTGACATGACAAAAGCAGGGGTGTAGCCTAAGATGAGTGGCAGCAGGCGGATCATCAGTGTTTAATAAAGCACCACGAGGCATTTTGGGGAAATTCCCAAAGGAAACCATAACAACTTTAAAAACAATTATTATATTATTAAAAAAAAAACACTGAGAACAACTCATTGAGATTTACATTTAATCTGCTTAAGAACAAATGTTATATTTTAACATCAACAAATGAACGGTGTGATGTTTTCTATTGGACTAAACCTTGTCACATGCATTTAGAACAGTCCATGGTAAGCAGGGTAATAAAGACTTCCTCATTTAGTCTGTGGTGTCTACAAACCCTGTTTCTCGCTGCATTGCTTAATTGTCAACTTTTAAAAAAAAAACTGTTACTTGAAAAGGAACAAAAAGGTTGGTATTAAAAAGCTGAATTTAAAAAGCTGGGTTTAATAAATTGTGTGAGCTATCCATAGGTATAATATGCATACTTCAGATGCTTAAAAAAAAGTCACGTTACCAGATTAGGGCTTCTAGTGTGGTTCTCAGCCAATCTGCTCTGCCGTTTTGTGCAATGTTTTGGCCTTGTTTCATGAACTGCTCTCCTCACAGACTTAGTGGAGAGAGTGTCTACGTGCTCAGTGAATCAGGGAAATCACTGCTGTTGCATAAGACTACATTAAAAGTGCTCTATTGTGCTAGAATAACAACAGATGCATAGCAGCTTCAGTCCTTGGAAAGCACTAAAGGATAAATATAACAGATAGTCAAAAGGACAATACTGTCTTGTAGCATGCATTGTAACGATCGGTTGATTAACAAATTAAACAAATAGCCTTTTATAAAACAAATCCAAATGCAAACAAGGTTTTGCACGATATCTTTTGAAAAATTCAAAGATTGAAATGTCTTTATTGCAACGTTATGTTGTGTTTGTGTTGCATTCATTTCAGAAGCTAGTGGTGATGTTCATTCAAAGGCCTAATGTTCTTCTTGGCTGTGTCAGTCAGCATCCTTATCACACTTTTCCAGTATGTCTTCTTTTCTTTCATTCAATGCCCTCTCGTTCCATTTTCTGTTCATAGTTTGACCAAGCCAAACGTATCACACACAAAGTGGTTATTTTTTACATGTCTTATTTTTACATTGCTTACAAACAAACACCAAATACAAACAACTTTCCATTTGACCATAATGTCTCAATTCTAGCTCAACCTACACCGATTCCTTTTGTCAACAGTAACAAGATACACTTCTGTTTTTATTTTTAAAGGATGCCAAAGTGTTATGAAAACATCAATTAAGCAGCAGCACACAAGAATATTTTTCCACAACAGAGCACAAACATGAAGATAAACAACATAAATAGGAACATTTAGCCCCCTTTAATATAGAGACCATCTTTTAGTATCTACCAAACCAGGTTTGAAAAATCTCTGCTTCAGAAAACAGTTCTTTTTTTGGGGTGTTTCATCAATGGAGAACGAGAGGTATTTCAGGTAAGAGAACTGAGTCTAAGGGGGATGTGGTACACATCCCAGAATGCAGTGCATTAAATCAACCACTTTGTCCATTTAGAGGTCAGGTTGGCCTGTAGAATATGATTGGTCGAGTGGGGGAAGGGGGGCGGGAACTTCATCAGGTGAGGTCCAACCAATCAGGTCTCTTGTGGGGCTTGCAGGTGTGGACGTCCACAGTCTCCTCACAGTCTTTGCACTCCACCGCACAGCACCACTTGAACTTGCACTCGCACTTGGTGACGCGTTTCACACGCATCGTGTCATAGCCCCGCCCACAGCACATGACCTCACATCCATCCGTTCCTCTGGAGGACTTGTTGCAGACTCTTCCTGACGTCCCCAGGGACCCTAACCACAGAAGAAGAGAATGTAGTTTGTTATACCAACATGTAGTTATTGAAAATATTATATTATATTATATTATATTATATTATATTATATACAGGGGTAACTGAGACTTTGATCCTTTCCCACAGTGCCCTGTTTCAAAGGCAAGCAATATAAGACAATGTAATAATCTAAAACTACGGGATTTAAAGAATAGGCCTATTCAAATCCTTCAAATGTTCATCCTTCCCACAAGACTCCCAGCATCAAAATACATGAGTCCAAGTCCCCAGTGTCCCTTGAAATGATCTGTGTCCTAAGCACCTGATAGATTGATAGATTGATAGATAGCGAGGTAAGTCTGCCTCACGTCTGGGCCTTGTGTCTGGGTCCGCAGCAGCCAGTTTCCGGCACAGTGGAGCCCGCGGTTCATTGCCCTCCGCAGAAGATGGAATGAGATATTTGGAGAGTCTCCCTCCTTGAAAACCCGAAAGGGCCTCCTCTAAGAATCTGTCTCAAAAGCTTCCCCGTAGAACATTTTTGTGATAATTGAGAGATGAGAACTCAAAATGAAAGCAACTTCCCTCTGGAATCTGCAGATGGGACCAATATCTATGAAAAACAAAGTACTTCACACCACTGTGCTTAATCTGCCTGCAAAGCCAACAAGCAACCACCAGTTTCTTACATTCCCCCTCTCGCTCCTGTCTTCTCCTCCATGTGTGTGTGTGATCACAGTGCGATCATGTCTCACCACCACTGCTCCAGATTCTTCCTGTAATGTCTCGACCCTTAGCTTGGCTGCAGGCTGACGAGATGTTTCCAAATCTATTTGTTTCATCCCTTCACACACAAACATCAGCTTTTCCTCCACCATCTGGTGTGATCGATTGGTACGTCGCCATGGGCAGGCTGCTGGGATGTTTATTTTTTACGTCGATAGTGGAGATCTGCAAAAGCATCATTAGGCCAATGGGATGCAATATTTAGCGTTGGCACTAACAGAGGAGTATGTGAATTTGTCAACCTCTCCTTAGTCAATGAGAAGTGTTGACCGTCGCAGAACACCACGGCAACATGGATGGGAGCTTGGTTTGTAAGTCCTCGGTGCATTATATTAATGCCCTCATTGATGTAATGAAAGCGGTGAGTCTGGACATGCAGTCGTTTCTAGTGTGTCATGGCCGCTTCATGTAATTTATGGACTGACCAGTTCTAGTCATCAAAGACACAGGGCCGCTTTTCATCTGACATGTGTTATGACAGCTCTCAGGAAACCTTAGGGCCTGTGTAATTTGTCGTATTGGTTCTGCACGTTTGTAAACACTAATTAAAAAAATTATATATTAACAACTAATTGAATACGAGAATGAAGCAGACTTTCAGAAAGCACTACGGAGCACTGCTGAGACATACTGCGATTCGAAACTCTGACACTTTTAGATTTTTTTTATGTTTCCTGCCTCAATTCCCCAGTATCTGTCTTATGTTTATTGCATTTCAAAAGTTATATTGTACTATTTTTGTATATATTTGTATAAATTGTTTCTACAGTCTATCCCATGTACCTTGGGTGTGTAGAAACGCGCCTATAAAATTAAATCTATTATTATTATTATTATTATTATTATTATTATTATTATTATTATACTCAGCCAATAACAGAGCAGTGATTGGACGTGTGTCTGCACAGCAGCTACTATTCTATCAACATGAATGCAAAGTGGAATACATTAAGGCATAATCATCTTCTATCTCTCTTTCTCTTCGTCTTCGTCTTCTATCCATCTCTCTCTGGTCTATTGCTCAGGTCTGGCCCAGTGTGCGGAGCTGTGCTGGCAGCTGCGGGGCAAGGCGGAGCAGAGGCAGGTGCCGGGGGCAAAGGTGGCCCTGCAGCACAACATTGGCCTGGGGGGAGCCGTGGTGGTCACTCTCTACAGGATGGGCTTCCCACACGACGCCAGGTGAGCCTTTTACCGCCGCCTCTGTTGCTATCGAGCTCGTTCTGAAAGCTTATCGCAACGTGAAAGATCTTTTCTTGGACCTTTTGGGTAACCTGGTTGGCATCGTTTTAACACTTAGCTTTATCAACTAATGGGCATTAATAACATGAGCATTATTGCAGTTGAATCCCTTGGTCTGGTCAATCCTGCATATTAAGTTAATATCCTAAATATAAACAGAGAATGGATTCAAAAACAGAATTAATTAGTGCATGTTTCTTATAAAAATAATAGTACTTTAACTGAACAGTTATATAAGGGGCAGTTCTTAGCGGTCTTCAGAGAATGAATGTCACAATGTACCGCTCAATCTGCGCACGCTTCAGTTTATGTATGACCTTGGACTACTGATGGTACATTCACCCCGGTGTTGTAACACTGTTAAATTTTGTTCAGCCTCCAGTTTATATTGCTTAGCCGTAGGAGATAACAGCTAGACTTACCAGTGTTAATGTGCAATATGGTGGATTTCTTCTGTGCTCAGTGACTTACAGACTGGAATAGACTTATGGAGAAAATAAGTACTACTTATGTCAGAGATTAAAAAAGATGTAATGTCAGGTCCAACAGCTGGCGTATGTGTGTTAATTACTGGATGTCGTTTGAGGAATGACCCATTTTGGAGTTGGATATTCTCTTCCACCCTGTACAGTAAATGTTGTTTAAGGACACTCACTCTCTCACTACCACTGCTGTTCCTGTGTCTTTCAGAGCCCATGTCGCTGCTGTGCCTACCAGTGCAGCTGAAGGTCTGGAGGGCTTCAAGGCCTACACTGTCTTCCAGGAGATTGAGAAGAGACTGCAGGAGGTACGGTGCCTGGCATTAGTCAAAGCCTGCTCCCTAAACACTCGCATAGCTTCTTTAGGATTCGAAATGTAGGGAAATTTCCCTACTCATGTTTTGCATTGTTCTGCGTTACGATGGGGTTTATAGGGTGAAAATGTATTTTGTAAGCATCGTGTGTTTTGGAGACTTTGGATTCT
>JAVQIZ010095658.1:0-11694 GCA_036023535.2 Galaxias brevipinnis | reverse complement strand
CCCCAGCGGCTGCACGGCCTGGTCCATGAGGGGCCTGTCTCTGATGAACTGCAGCGTGCGGTCCGGCAGGTCCAGGGTCTGCTGCACGCCCTGGCTCCGGGCCTGGTTGTTGATACACTGAAGAGGGAGCGAGAGGTGGGAGGATGAACGAAGGAAGGGAAGAGAGACAAAACGGATCTGAGCGCCACAATGCAGCGAGGGAAACCACTGGGCCTTGTACTGAAGAAGGGGACGTCAGCGTTATTTATCTCACACACACACACACACACACACACACACACACACACACGTCCAACTCACAGCTCCAGGTCGGGGGGAGGGGACGTCACCGCTGTACATCACCCACTTAACAAAGGACGTTTCCACGGTTACGGGCGTCTTGTACTTGCCCTCTGAAAACACCCTGCTAACGTCCAACACGCGGTAGGCACACACAGCTGACAGGTCTGACTTGTGCCTGCAACACACACAGCCAGAGCCACAGCAGATCGACAGAGCATTAGACAGCCTATCACTAGCTAATACAATCTGTATTGGATTGTCTTTGTTTTTTTGTTTTTTTTTTGTCCAACGTACGCCTGTGGCGTGAAGACAGCATAGAAGATGCAGCTCCTCCAGTCTTGGTCCGGATCACACCAGCGGTAGGTGTCCTGGATGATGTAGGGCAGCTGGGAGCCCGGCACTGGACAGTCCACTCTGGCCTTGAGGAAGGACGTCCACTTCTTCTGTAGGGTCCTCTGGCCCCCCATGTCCCCCTAAACACAGGAGCGAGACAGGAAATGAAAAACGTTCTAAATCCAAATCCAAACGCCTCCCTCTCTCTTTGTCCCTCTCACACCGACACACACACACACACACACACACACACCTTGCAGACGCGGGCCACACGGGACACCACCAGCTTGCTGTAGAAGTCGTACTCCACCGCGGTCTCACTGAAGAACAGGTAGATCTTGTCATCGTCCCCATCACTGCTGCTCTGACTCTCGGGAATCTGAGTCATGGAGATGAAGTTTGGCTCTACAAAGGAAACGCACACGCGCTGACTCCTAATCTAAGGCTTCACAAAGCAATGTCCTTCATTGTTATGTGATGCCAGTTTAGTTCAAGTAAAACTTATGACCTTGACCTCGGTATTTTTGTCATATCCCACAAATGAAAGATGTTTCGGTGTGTTATGTCTACGATGGCATCTTTACGTTAAAACTAGCGGAGGCAGGTCTTACCATGCAGCCAGGAGCTTTTGAACTCCGTCCGTATGGAGACAGGCGAACTGCGCATCACCACCGGCTCGGAGCCCAGGAAGTTCAGAGAGGTGGCCGAGTACAGGTCGTTGCCTTCACCGGATGGAAAGCCAGGAGGGCCAAAGTTAAACTGAAATCTGTACATACATTTTCACCAAATTGAACTAAAGATAATCAAGGTACTGACCAATCATAATGGAGGAATATTTCTGGAACGGATCAAATGGACATTTCCCCTTCCCGTCCTCCTGTTTGTGCTCCAAAGTCAGTTTGCCATCGGCGTATGACTGCATGGACAGGGGATCAAAAACAACCACCATAAACAAGATGTGTTGACAGTGGAAGGAAAATGAAAAAGACTCACTGAACCCGCATGAACTTCTCCTCATCAGCTAGATCCCTCATCCAATATAGTCCCCATAGATAGGAGATGAAATGAGGATGCACTGTAGAGCCCACTTGGTTGTCGTGGACTCACCATGTAGTCACACTCTGGGTCAAAGGCATGGGTCCCACACACATACATCCGCCCGTCCTTCATGGTATGTAGGGTCCGGATGTAGTTCTTACACTCAATCTGTAAAAAAGGTGTTCACCAGTCAATGTCTAGCTGTGGCCTGATGGGGAGGTGTTTAGGATTCCTCTGGCACTTACCTCAGGATCTTTCCCTTTATATCTACACTCCTTCTGCTGCTTATCCGTCACTTCCCAGTCCACCTGAAATAAACAGGCGGTCATAAAAGAATACTAATAATAATAACAACAACAACAACAACAACAACAGTATTAATTATTATTATTATTATTATTATTATTATTATTAATTTGCGACCCTGCAAAGGATAAGCGGTATAGCTAATGGATGGATGGATGGATAATAATAATAATAATAATAATAATAATAACAATAATAATAAGTGTCATCCTTCAAACCCATTTACTGTAGGTAGAGCACCGGCTACATTTAAAACCTCTGTAGGAGTGAGACGTCTTACGCTGGCTATCTTGTTGGAGATGTTGTTCAAGTCCAGGGCGTAGACGGCCTCCCTGGCTCCTAACACCAGCAGCCCCAGGTCCTCTCTCAGCAGCATGGTGGAGTAGTTCCACACGCCCTCCTCCCGGAAGAGATTCCCATTGTCTCCTAAACACAAAGTTCAAGATGTTACTTTAGCACGACGTCACTTGTTACAATTGGTGCGACATACTCGAGTGGGGCCAGCAACACTCACTGTGATAGGCTACTGTTTTACGAGGAACGCATTCAAGCGGCGAGTCCTCGTCCAGCGTGACAGCGAGGGGGAGGAGCCCAAGGAGACTCAGGAACACCAGGCGAAGCATGGCCCCGGTTTTCTAACACAGTGGAATTCCTTTTATATTGTTTTGATGAGAAATCATGTCGTAGTCAAATGGACTGGTGGCGGCAGTGGCCGAGGGAAGTCAGTCTCCACTGGAAGCTGCTGCTGGCCCCTTCGCTGGCCTCCCTCAACAGGCTGTCCATGGTGAGATGGATGGCACAGACCTATGAAAGAGAACGAGGGAGGGGGGAGGCAAGATAGAAAAACAGAGGACAAGAAGTACAGAGGAACAAAGACGGAGGGAGAGAGAGAGAGAGAGAGAGAGAGCGAGAGAGAGATTGAAGTTATGAGGAGAATTCCAAGTTCCTTGATCTCAAAGCTAGTAGGAATAATAACTGAGAAACATAGACAAACAAGACGAGAGAGCCGGAAGTTGTTCAGAAGCGTAGGCCAGTTGCCAGACATGCAGAAGGACAGAGAGTAAATGGAAATTCAGAAAGGGCTAGCTACAGAGCATTGGACTGGGTGAGCTACAGTCAGTGTAGCCGTAAGTCTGTCAGAGCCATAGTGATGGTAATACCGGCCATGAAAGGATTTCAGCAGGGTGCGGGGGTGTCGACTTCAGCTCTCCTCCACCACCAAACACAGGCACATAAAAAGAAAACCTTGCACAATGCCAAACCCCTCTATGTTAACACTGACTGAAGGAATTAACTCTTCTAAACAACAGCTGTTACATTAGCATGGAGGCACCTCCAAAAGCTGGTTATGCTGCAACCAGACAACATTACACTTTTTGCAAAGATGGGAAGAGTGAGCAGGAAAAAAAATGCTACAATATTTGACCTATATGAAATACATTGGAGTGATTTAAAAAAAAATCTGCAATATAACCCAACCTTGTTGTAACAGACCAGTGTCACTTTTACAACTTTAGTTGACTCTATAGGTGTGTCTAGCTGTTGCACAAGAGGTAGATTGTGTTATCCTGATAAACTAGAACTCCAAGCTAAATACGAGGTTTCATTAAGGCCCCAGGGCTAGACTTATTAGAACATTTGCATACACTCCAAAGTAGAACCTCAACCTACAGTTACCATGTAAAGGCCATATCCAGGTGTTTCGCTAAAGACCAATTAGTACCACGGGTTTATGGTTGTTAATGTTACAATCTGACTAGCAGGGGCGTGCTGTAGTACCAAACTATCTGAAAATGTAAATAGAGTTTCATTCGAACTGACATTGAAGCTAAAAGTTTCGAAACTTTTAGCTTCACGTCGTGCACGTTAGCCAAGCAGCCCGACTAGCACTCCTATTCTTTCACTCACCTGTACTGGACACACCCATCAGTGGCCAGCGTTGTGCAGCCTCTCATTTAAACATTTATTTTGTATTATTTTGTAAATGCATTTATACATAAAAGTGCATTAGATATTAAATAGTGCATTAGATTATTAATACACGCATACCTTGAAAACTGGAAGTTAGTTTTAACACTTTCCCATTTCCTCAAAGTGAACAATGAGCGAAGTTCAGTAAGCCCCGTCAAAGTCTGTTGCTTTAGTTGAATGCAATTGCAACGCGAAAACAGCCAAGTGCTTCCCACATAGAGACTGTGGCTAAACGGCAGTTCATGCTCCCCCCTTTCTCTAGTGTCGAGCCCTCTGAAAGGCACTGCTGTCGGTCTTATATTGTTTAATGAAGTTTAAGCGCTCACAACCCGTGGCGAAATAGATCTCAATGGCTGATGATTTCGTCGCCGGTTGGCCAGAAAGGTTCTTCACTCTGCGCAACCGGAAAAAAGATCAGAGCCTGAGGGCTGACCTGAGGTCTGGCAATCTAAATTGTCTTGAGAATAACTACATGGTTCTAGGTGTGTGACGCAATGGGTTCATGGTAGACAGACAAGATGTAACAGGACTGAAATATACTAGGCCAAATGTCTTTCATTCCAACACGTCACATTTGAGAGAGGGGGCTCACAGACACTGTATAGTGTGGTGTTATGTGCAGTAAAAAACAAACAAAAAAAACATCACTTTGCATAGATATCCATGGAATTAAATTTGTAGTGAGCATTTCATTTGTTATAACATCTTATTCCAAGTAAAATTTAACAATATGTTAAACTATTCGTTCATATAGATCACCTATAGGCGGTGTATCATATAGCCTATATGATACACCGCCTTGGGTATCCAGTTCTCCACAAGTCCAAACTAGCCTAAAAATCGTTTTTTTTTGTTCCATAATACATTGCAATAATATTACCCTACCTAAGCTACCCTTGCTAAACTTTTAGGTTTCCGAATGTGAGAGTGAATTTGGAGAAAGAACATACATGCATCCTCAAATATCATCTGAAAGGACCGGACCTTGCTGTATTTCTTTTTCAGACAAATCACAAATCCATCACAGATTAATGAATTATGCTCTTTAAACAGTATTGAAAATACTAAAAATCAAAAATAATTTATAAAAAAAAAAGTTAAATCTGGTCATATTGATAGACCTACTAGGCTACGGCATTTTAATATAGTTAGAGTCTTCAGCTTGTTCTGGGATAGTCCTGCTTTGCTTACATATTAATTGTGCATCAGTTGTAAAGGTTATAGAAAACAAACACAATAACACAAAAAGTTCTTTCGGGAAATATAAACTCTTTCAAAGTTTAAAGTTTTCAAGTGCAAATAGTTAAGTTGCTGGATTGAGATCTTTTAAGCCTTCAATTTAAATGAACTCCAATGCAGCATAACCTCCTTAAAGGAGTTCAAGGGTAAAACGTTCTTGATATTCTCCAGACCGGTTCAACACTGTCCCGGTGGCGCTGCAGAGCCTCCACTTATAATTAATTGCAGATTTCTAGTCAATACATTTTAGTCACCCATTAAACTGTTTTATGATAGAATACATTTGATCAAATGAGTGTCTACTCAAAATTATCCAAGGATAATGCTTTCCACGTTCTCCATTCAGCCCTTGCAATATATGTTCAATGCGTTGTTTGAGAAATAAGAAATTTAAATTAAAAAAACAAATGTCAGCCAAACAACATCATCACGTGATGTTGCATGAATTCATCGATTGGTTAGGTAGTTCCTAATGGCTAATGGAATAAAGTAAACAGTGGTATGGTATTCACCATTCATTGCCTATATGGCCTCTATTGTGTCTATACCTCTGATAGATTTTAGAATCACTATTCATTATGAGCTGTATTGTACATGGTTGCCTAGGTTAGAGATACCGATATTAAAAACCCTTGTTCTAATCCTTGGAACCAAAATGTGTATAATTTATAAATAATCTATAAATTATAAATAAAACCCCTCTTCATACGCCAAGTGTCAAAAAAACTAACATGTAGAGACTGTCATTAACAAAAAAAACAACATGCAAAACCATCTTTATTGGACTTTAACCAAATGTTACCCTTATAAATAACACTGCATTTATTTTTTAACAATACTGACTGAACATTCACAACACAGAGAGTAAGATGCAGAGAGGGTAAAGAGACTTTTCAGAGTACGGATCCACATTACCTATTGAATCTTGGCTTGTCCCTTTGGGTTAGCACCCTTAGGCACTTTATTCAGAGCTGAGAAGATTGGTAAGGAATATACCGTATAAGAAAATTGATGCATTTTAGTGTTACCTACGTCATAAATCGACTCCCATTAAGTAACATACTTATCAATTATTTTCAGATGTACTGTATAAAATATATATGGGTTAGTAAAATGGATTTGTAGCAATAAGGACCGGGGTCATGTTAGTACCAGTGTTAGTACTCATGATATGGGCTTTGTCCACATACTAATGTTAATTGTTTTTAAGGCTTCTCTTATATTAAGTATTCAGCTCTTCCACTAGAGCAGAGCTATGTAAAATATACAATATATTTCCAGTATTCGCTTCACATTTACCATAGCCCAAGTGGACACTGGACTCCACTGAAAAGAACACACAATTCCATTAATAGGTTAATACTGTACTATTCAATCACATACAGCTTTCGTGAGTGTTCTATCACCAGACAGTAGTAGTAGCACAACATACAAAGCAGAAGAGAACACTTGTGTTGGCAATAACAACAGACTAAACATAGTAGCAAATGCAATATCATTTGAGTCAAACGCAGGTCATTGCACCAGAACAGCCATTGAACCATATAAGCACCAAAGATATTCTAATTGTGAGAACATCACGTTCAGGTTGATTACAGTAGTGGTGTGGTGATATGTAACGTCACCTGAAACCTGCATTTTTTTTCCTCTGATATTCTGTCCCTCCAACTTCAAGGGGCTCTTTTTCTGTGTACAGTGTGATAACAGTTACGTCAGTAGCAGGCAATAAAGACACACTGTAGGTCAGGCTAAAACTTCAGGAACAACAGGCTCAGTTATTTTTCCATTCAGTTTATGTGCTTATCCAATAGGTCAACTCTCAGTCCTCTTCCTGCATTCAATACATTCAAAAGAAGTTGTTCATGGCAGCTCCGTTTGACGTTGAAAAAAAACTAACTGTGGGATGAGGCTGAATGCAGCTCGGGTGAAAAGGGCTCATTGCCGTAACAAAGCTGGCAAACTTTATTTAGAGGTGGATTGTGAATGTTGTCTTGTGGTCAACAACCAGTGTTTATCCGAGGGAGGTCAAGGGTCAAGGTTAAGCAGGCAACTTCCCGCTCAGCAATGGCACTAACCTGAGTCTTCATAGATGAAGACCCAGACATCCTGAAGCTCTCCACGGTGGTTGGTGACCCGGAATTCGAATGTAGTCCACCTATTACAAGGCACAGGTTGAGGAGATAGCTGCTGTGGTAGGCTTGGCACTGACAATTGGCTCAGGATTGGACGGACTGCGGCATGAGGCCATTCCTTATTGGTTGTGCTTCTCGATGAGGTCACTCCTGACTGGTGCGTCTTTTCTCCAGCTTCATTTTCAGCTCCTCGTTCAATGCTGGGGTGGGGGGGCGGAAACAGCCAGTGAGTGTGTGCGCCAGTGCTCCACTATCCAAAGAATTGGCCAGTGTGTTTGTCACTTACTGTGTGCCAGGGGCGAGGGAGACAGGACAAGACGTCTCATTGGGTTGGTGGGTGATGACGGCACCGGTGAGGTCACCGACAGAATTCGACGGTCCGGGGCTGGCGACCTGGGCAGAGGTTTACTAGGCCACCGATCTAAGAGGGAAACAACTGTTATAGTGTGAGTGAGTGTGTGTGTGTGTGTGTGTGAGTGTGTGAGTGTGTGAGTGTGTGAGTGAGTGTGTGTGTGTGTGTGTGAGTGTGTGAGTGTGAGTGTGAGTGTGTGTGTGTGTGTGTGTGTGTGTGTGTGTGTGAGAGTGTGTGTGAGTGTGCGTGTACGTATGTGTGTGTGAGTGTGTGAGTGTGAGAGTGTGTGTGTGTGTGTGTGTGTGTGTGTGTGTGTGTTTATGTGTACAGGAGTGATTCAAAGTAAGGTTTAGCTTAGTTTTAGCTTAGTTAGCTTTCCGTCTCGTTATTAGTGGAGTGAATATTGTATTATTTTTGCCACAACAAAAAAACATAAACATCCCCATCAATTAAAGTGAAGCTTTAACTTTCTCCCCATATAATAATAATAATAATAATTATAATAATTCAATTTATTAATATAGCTCTTTTGGGACACCCAAAAACGCTTAAATACCTCTGTTCCTTTGAGCAGGGGCGGTGCAGGGCCACAAAGGGCCCCGCTTCATCAGTAAGGACTGGGTGGGCATTAGGCCCCCGATAGATGCAGCCATGGTGGGACGCCTCTACATCGGCCCCAAACCCACCTCCACCCCAGCCATTGTCCCCGCCCCCGGCAGGAGACGCACCAATCGGAGGAGGAGGCCCAGCAGGAGGCGGGGCCACGGCGGGCGGTCCAGACACAGCCGTACCCTGTCGTTCTTTGAGGAGCTGTTTGGAGATGACTATCTGTTGGGTGACTATGACTACGGTGCGGACTACTTCAGCTCCCCGGCGGACAACAAGGCCAAACCAGTTCAGAACGTCTACTTCTTCAAGAGAGGTACCGTAGACACACTTCACTTCTAAAACCACGAATTAAGCACTAATGACGGGAGTTTCATATCCTGTGTCAATAGTTTATAATATAATAATTATGATTAAATGCTGGCTACCAGGAATTTTAACTCTACACCAAAATAAACAAGCACACTGAATATGTTTTGAACGTGTCTTTCTTTGAGTTAGTTCGTATTCTTTTTTTCCACAGATCAGTACTACAGGGTGGATCTGCAGACCAAACGCATAGACTTTGCTACCCCTCCTTACCCACGATCCATTGCCAAGTACTGGCTAGGATGTGAACACGAGGAGACCACCATGCCTGACGATACTATGGCCGAGAAGAAATAAGCAGAGACTGCAGCAGTTTATTCTCTATAAAGTATAGAGTAAATGACGTAACGTAGTGTAGTCTAGAGGCTGTGCAGAGGTGATGTGATGTAATCGCATCAACAGCGGCCATGTTGGTTTTTAGCCTGTCAGTCAAATGCAGTTACATCATGATGATAAAATGGGTGTGTGTTTCTTCCTGTGTATGTCTTCCTGCCTGACGAATACTTATCTCTCAGCACATGATCAGCCATTTTCCAACCATAAAATGAACCGTAACGTTCATCTCTCAAAGCATAACTTAAAAACACATATACTGCTGTTTGGCCTTTGTATGTCTACCTACACCATAGGAGCTTAATCGTTTTGTATTGTCACAATCTATTATTGTTTTAAAAACATTCTTCTGTGTTCTTTATATTTGTAGAATAGCTCACTCATATAAAAGCTTAAATAAAGATAAGGGACTATAGTATTGCATTGTCTTTTTATGATACATGCGCTGATGTTGTTACAGCAGGTTCTGAACTTCCTGGTCAATGTATCAGTCAGAATTTCAGGGAAAGTCATAAGAATATTAAGATTCAGTAGCACTTTGGTGGAGGTTACAAAAGATAAGGTGTTAAAGGTTCTTTTTTTGTCTTTTTTTTCTGAACCTTTAACCTCCGTGTCACTGTGAAAACACGAGGCTATGAGAGTCTGTTTTGGGGGGAACCCTGCGTACTGTGCTATAGTCATCTAAATTAACACACAATCTCAAAGACTCTCTCTCCCTCTCTCCCTCTCTCTCTGCAACTCTCTCTCTCTCTCTCCCTGCCTCTCTCTCTTTCTGCCTCTCTCTCCCTCTCTGCCTCTCTCTCTCTCTCTGCCTCTCTCCCTCTCTGCCTCTCTCTCTCTCTCCCTCTCTGTCTCTCTCTTTTCTCTCTCTTTCTCTGCCTCTCTCTCTCTCTGCCTCTCTCTCACTCTCTCTCCCTCTCTGTCCCTCTCTGTTCTCTCTCTCTCTACCTCTCCCTCTGCCTCTCTCTCTCTACCTCTCTCTCTCTCCCTCTCCCTCTCTCTCTGCCTCTCTCTCACTCTCTCTCCCTCTCTCTTTTCTCTCTCTCTCTACCTCTCCCTTTGCCTCTCTCTCGCTCTCTGCCTCTCTTTCTGTCTTTCTCATTAAATGCCACAGACTCACACAGTAAATGGAATGGTGTTTATTTGATGTTTCTGGTCAAAGTATCAAGCTGAGTTGAACCTGCAGAGAGGGCCTGCTGTTCTCCATGCTATCTGGCTGTTGATCTGATCTGGCTGGATGGGGAAATTAAATTAAACAAAATAAATGTACTTTGCACATCTTCGATGCTATGCCACTGGGTCTGCTAAAACACACAGACACACAACAACACACTCACACACACACAGACACACCCACACAGACACACACACACACACACACCTACACATACATACTCACACTCACACACACACACCGACACGCACGCACGCACGCACACACACACACACACACCGACACACACACACACACAGACACACACACACACACACACACACACACACACCAACCTCTGTGGTTGCGTTTGTTTATCTTTTCTTTGCACTGTTGGTTCACTTGTTGTTAAGGTGGCCTTTGACCTTTGGCTTCTGGTCTCCAGCACTTCCTGGTAGCGCTCAGCGTAACCTTTGCCCTCTGCTGGGCCCCTACCAACATTAAAAACTCAAGCACTAACACACCTATTCCATTACACACACACACAAAAAAAAACATTGCACACTCAAATACTAAAAAACCTAAAAGAAAAACAAAGACTCAACTCTCTAAACGAAAAAACCTTTTCTTTTGTCTCTGTATAACTCACTTTCTCCACCGTGGTGGTGATGTTGGTGCTCCGGGGCCTAGGCCCTTCTGCTGTGGCCTGGTTTTGGCCACCTCTGCTGGGCCTGGAGCGGCTCTGTATGTGGGGCCATCCTGGAGAGCTGGCAGCACGATCTGCACAGGACGAGGGCGGTTAAAAAAAACAGTCACCATTTTTTATTAAACAACATTACATTTCAGTCACAATGTTTTACTAAACGACATTACATTTCAGTCACAATTGTTTACCAAACAACATTACATTTCAGTCACAATTTTATACTAAACAACATTACATTTCAGTCACAATTTTTTACTAAACAACATTACATTTCAGTCACAATTTTTTACTAAACAACATTACACTTCAGTCAAAATTTTTTACTAAACAACATTACATTTCAGTCACAATGTTTTACTAAACAACATTACATTTCAGTCACTTGGCATAAATGGTCAAGTAAATGAAGGGATGTATTCAACCAGAGTATGGAGATAAACTGGAAATGTCTTTTTAACAAAACGATCAGCTAAAAGCCATAGCAGTAAAAAGCGTTTGAAAATATATGTTATGGATTTGTATCTGCAGCTGTCCAGACCCATTTCGGCTTTGATTTGAGATGATAATGGATGCCATGTGGTATAAAACTCCTATTGACTCTCTAAACTAAACCACATTACATTTCACTCACTAGGCATGAACGTTTATGTGAAGTAAATGGTAAATACCTTCAACTAAAGTTTTGAGATATGAGTTACTCTTGAACAGACCACCTGCTAAAAGCAAAAACAGTGAAACGGTTTATTTTATATACTATATATATTTCAATATACACAGGATAAGATGTTATAATATCCATTATGCCATATTCCAAGATGAGCACT
Source organism: Galaxias brevipinnis (assembly GCA_036023535.2). Taxonomy (NCBI): domain Eukaryota; kingdom Metazoa; phylum Chordata; class Actinopteri; order Galaxiiformes; family Galaxiidae; genus Galaxias; species Galaxias brevipinnis. The sequence continues at coordinate 50 of JAVQIZ010095658.1, read as the reverse complement.
TCAAAAGACAATATTTTAGAATGGACTTGGGTTGAGAGCAGATATGTCAT
>JAVQIZ010095628.1:0-18099 GCA_036023535.2 Galaxias brevipinnis | reverse complement strand
CAGGGTTTGGACCGCAGTCCGCTTGTGCTGCAGGGGTAGGTTCTGCGCGCTAAGGCGGTCAGTCCAATAACTGCGATGCATCACATCGCATTTGCGCAGGGAAATGCATTTCTAGTTGTTATATTAAAATCAAACGTGTTTAATTTCTACTGTTAAAAAAACGGAAACAATAGAATTTAATTAATTTATCACAGTATCCATGATAGGGCAAAATCCATATTGTGGCAGTATTAACTTTCAAACCAGCATACCGCCCACCTCTAAGAGTCTTTTTACTCATTGCAATGCAGACTCTGAGACCATTGATTGTCAACGCTCAAGAGCAAGGAACAGTGAAGGCGGGGAGGTCCCTCAGAAGTACTTTGTGGTCACCAACAATCAACTGCTAAGAGTCAAGTACCTGCTTGTGTACTCCCAGAGAAGGCACTTGTCAAGGTGAGTCATCAACAGTTACCTGAATTATCAAGTCTGGATAAATGTATTCAGATGTTTATATATAATAAATAAAAAAAACAAGCTACAATGTGCTTTACAAACAATGAAACATTTTAAAAGCTGCTAACTGAACTATCCAATCTGGATCAAAGTTAAATCTAAAACTGATTTATAGTGTTTCATAAAAGGTTCAATGTATAATTACAACAATGTATACAGAAAAACCTTGTTCAACTACATTGTCAAAAACTGAATCACAAACATCTCACCACATAATAAAAAATATATATACATATTGTTATATACAAATTCTATCAATTTAAAGTGGTCTTAAAACTGAGATTTGGTCGATCTTAAAAGGAAATCTTAGATCGCCAGTTGTGTTAAGGAAAGTAGTGCTGTAACTAAATTTTTTTGAAATATTTCAATAATTTAACAAAATCTATATTTTTGTTGTGGATGTATATTTATGATAGGCAGTTTTTATTTGGACGTTTGGGTTTAGACTCCAGCTCTAGACTGAATTTGCCTTTTGGGCTTGTTATTAAAAAGTAAACATTTGGTCACTTAATTTCCCTGGAGTGGTGGTATCTGGTATTTTGACATGTGTAAGATTGAATAGATTTAGCTCTGGACATCTCGAAATGTATGTTCCCTTTGAGAGTGTGTTTACGCCTTCAGTTAGGCAAACTCCAAGGATTGGGGCATATAATTACAATCTTGTCTTTTGTTTCATTTCAGACATTCTCGTGGCAACTCCTGGCTAGTCAGACACCACTTTGCCATCATGATGAGTCTCTACCTTCTACTGCTCATATTCATTGGTGCCTTCAACTCCACCACATTCCTGTCCTTCTGCTACAGACTATTTCGGTGACCACAGACATGGACGTCAATCAAATGTGCCTTTGCCATCACAGACAATCAAACTGGGGACCTCAGCAAGGAGGAAATATAATGCACCTTAAACAATAAGCTTTTTATTGCAGTCACCCATGTCCTATTGTTACATTATTTAATGCTAATTTCATGACTACCCACTCAACTATTCCATAGATAGACTTTGCTATCTCTCACTAAATGAGGAACCAACTTTCCTCTGATTGAAGTCTGAACATAACTCTTAATGTTTGATTTCGGTTCACTCAAGTATTAAGTAAAAAGATATTGTCAGTACCTTCATATATTGCTACTTTCATTACTTGACAAATCCTTTATCTGCAATGTATTATGCATAGGCAGACATATTGTGGCTGATAACATTTGGTTTTAATTGATTGGTATAAACATTGTGTTATTTAGTTACATTAGTGTCACCTTTAAATAGATACTTCTACCCATGATAAAATGTTCCTATTTTTAATGTGTATGTCCAATGGTGTATTCTCATGATTCACAGTAAAACAAAATGTATAATGGGCTCTGTATGAATTTACACAAGGGTTTGAAAAAGGAACTGGATGCACAGGGATATGTCTGATTGATACAGCACAAATCATACAAAATGTATTCCCAGTCTCTACCAAATAGTAATAAGGGGCAGTGCATGGACATTATGGTTTGGTTTAAAACATAACTCACTGCGTTTGGACTAAATGGAAATGAACAATTAAATCAAAAGCTGCTAAGTACTATTTGTAATCATTGGAGACTAAATAATTATTTGAGGAATACAATTTAAAGATATATCCATTGGCTGTGTTGACAGCCAGTTGGCAGTGCAACCTCCAGTACCTTTCTATTGTTATTGGGTTCCTACTTTTTTCCATGTATTTAAAAATTAACGCGAGTTGCCTGTCACAGGGGTATGTTTATGACACTTGGCATCTTAAAGGTCTGTTGTTACTCATTGTTTTTATCTTTAAGAAACAACAGAAAAGATATATGGGGTTGATAACAAAGGTGGCTTGCTTTACTAAAGGATTCCAAATTATGTACAATTTACATCATTACATTCAGGAAGGAAAAAAATATCTTATAACACTATGTCTTCTGAACTATCTGTGTTTGATATTAAATTATTTCATATGCATTATACTTGGCTAATTTTATTTTAAAATCATGAGTGGCCAAACATTTTACATGTACTAGTTGAAGACAAAAGTTGAATTTATAATTAAATTTATAATTTATAGAGCCCAAGTGCGACACCTGATGTCTGACGGGACTGAATAAGCTGACAAGGATGAAATGGCACATTCTTCTGTACTAAAAAACAGCTGTATCTATATATACAGCATGTGTTTGTACAATATACATACACATATTCCTATAAATGTGCGTGTACTCATGTATACAAAAGTGCACATTTTGTTTAACCCTGATTAACCATTTATTTGTCTGAAATAACGACAAAACAAATATCGAAGGACAAAGAACAAACCTGCCCATTGTTGGTCCACTCTTTATTCTAGCTCCATTATTGCAGCCTCATAAACCTTCTGTTATTCAATAACCCTCTCATTGTCTATGAGCCTCTTGGGGTCAACGCTGGAGGACATTATTTACAAACTTAACTTACACTATTAACCCCAACATGAACATACTGAGCTGCCTGTGTTGTAGCATTGCCTAGTAGGTCAAATCAATAATTTGTTCACTTGTTACTACAGTGTCAAAATAAAGGGTTTGACTCATTGAAGTTTCTACTTAATTAAATTGACAAGTAACTTCATTAGAAAGTTATTAACCCACTGATATGTGTAAGGTGATAAGTGTCACTTGACATTAAAGTTTGTTATTTCTGTTTGGCCAAATACATTGATTACATTGTAACGTCAGTAAAATTTAGACAATACTTAGTAATGAGTGGTGAAAAACACTAATGTTGAATTATTAATATAATCTTGTCTACAAAAGTTAGCTCTTGCTGTATATGTAATGACAGTTGTATGTAGTGTTTGTAAATCAATAATGTATAAAATAACGTAGCTGCCGTCTGTCATGCTGCATTTCAGCATATAACTTCTTTACATTTTGAGGTAAAAGCATCAGTTTACTTCCTTTGGACAGCCAGGGACCAAGCACATGAAATATCCATCTGAACTACTCTGTTAAGAAAAGAAAGAAATATTTGTTTCTTTATACATAACAGTTAGGCCATTATTGTGTGTATATATAGCCACAATACATACATATAAATACACACACACACACACTCACAAACAATATATTCATTATTCATGTAACTCACTTGTAGGTCCTGATGGCACACTCGGCTTTGGGGAGCTGACAGATTATTGTTCACACATCTCCCAAAGCGGTGCAAGCAAGAAGAATCTGAAGGGGTACACGATTGAGGACAAGACGGCGGCTTCAGTACTAGACAGCTTAAGCAGGACGTATGGAGGCAAGAGTCACTGCAAGCTTGCTTTTCCAATGACACAGATCTGCAAAGGACAGATTGTGGACGATATGGTACTGCTTTAAAAAGCTTTATCTGGTAAAGTACAAAAATTAAAATGGAAGGGATAAGAGAGGTAATCCCTCTTGTAGGGAATGGTGTTGTGTTGTTGTTTTTTCACCTGGCAGAGCAGATCTCTGATGGGTTAGTTTGGCAGTATTCCCACGTGCACTCTGGGTGGCAGTTCTCATCACCTTGGGATGCCAGCACTAAAAGAGTTAAAATAAGTTGTTAATATCCCAGAGGATACCTTGTGATTTGTGTGAAGGGGAGCTTTCAACATTTTAAATATGCGTCCATTGAAAAAAGGGCAACATTCATAAAATACTTTGAATCAGAATTTATATACATACAACATAAAACATTGTGCACATTTGAAGAAGTAACTATTTATTTCATCATAAGAAAAAAAAAAAGATAAGAGCTGTAATAATGGCTTAACTGTTAAGAGAACTTGACTTTGAATCAAAGGAAGCCTTGACAGCACTATCGCTTTTCACAGCTCATAAACAAAATTAACAACATTAGCAACAGCGATTTCTTGGGACAGCCAGTATGTTTGTAATAAGAATACATATTGTTATTGCGGCAACACATAAAATTAAGGTAACATTACCTGCTCGACAGATTCCAGTGCGCTCTGTATCTAGTTTGTCATCAGGTGACTCCTGATAGACGCACACCAACCCTTCGTCACACTTGCCTAAGTAATCCCACGTTCCTCCGCAACTCTCCCCAGCCATCTTTGCACAAGTGGGGCAGCAGCCGCAGATGCCCGTGCTGATGCCACCCTTGCATTGGAGCTTGAGTGCCCGACGAGGAGTGCAGTGGATGCGCTCACAGGATGGGCAATGAAGAGCCTGCAGTGTCTGAGCCCCACTCAAAGTGGAGTGTTTGGTACTCTCCAATCCTGATATCCAGAAAACAGCTACCACCACTAACAACAACCACATCTTAGAGTATTTGATAGATCTCATAGTTTAAGATGAGAGGGAGTGACTCCTCCTTTTATATCAGTCCTGTTAACTCCATAAGCTGGACCTCAAACATTTATGAGCCACCACCTCCACTCACAGCCAATAGATGAGGGGATGGGGTATTTCAGTCAATTCTGTACCACAGCAAATTATACCCATGTCTTATCTTTACAATCTATGCTGTTTTCTTTTGTTTCCCAATCATTTGTTTTCGCCGTAATTCAGTGTTGTACCAGAAGATAAAAAGATGGACCCTTTTGTGCCATCTGTAACATGACAATGTTAGGGTGACACTCAGTGACCAATCAGATAATAAACTTTTTCTAAGAACAAAATAACAAGACAGCCTAAAAGTAAAGAAAGGGGTATCTTGTTTTAGGCGTAGAAAGGATCTTCAACATTAGCCAATCTACATTTCAGATTTGTATCAATTTCAGACAAAGTCTGTAGCAATTTCCATTTACAAAGTATTTAATACATAAACATTTTAATACGAACATTAAAGAGAAGGGAGGATTGTCACATTATCCTGGTAACCACATATCTATGCGTGATAACTGGCAAAAAGCTGTTTAAGAAATAACAAGTGCTAAACAGATAAGTATTTTAGCCTATAACTGTGTTTTGCAGGTGCATTTCCCCAAGGGGTTATGTCTACCGCCATGTATCTAAAGTTCATAGTCACAATAAAACAAATTTTGGATGGATTCACTAACTTTTAGAATGGAGAATGCCCGCTATGCTCTATTAAAAATAAAATAAAACCTAGATTTTAAGGTGTGTGTGTGTGTGTGTGTGGGGGGGGGGGTGCTTGCTGTAGTTATCTTTTGCAATCACAAACACATTTACCCAGCTGCCCTCTTGTTTTCTCGCTCGACCTCGATGCCTCGCGCATGCCCTCGAGCATCCGAGCACAAGCATTGGGACATTGAATTAAGCCGCAAAATAAATTTTTTTGTTTGTACCTATTGTGTTTAAAATAATCACATCATGACAAAGTTGTAACAGGGAGATTTGTCCTCTTTACTCAACCAAAACACACCACAAGAACAAAGCAATCAATCGTATATCTAGCCCTCAGGCATCACCAAACAACCATAGCACAACAGAGCTATGCTATCAACATAGATGCATCACTTAACCCAGTGTGCAGACATAACATTCCCTCAATGTCCCCATCTTTACCTGGCTACCGTACCATTGCGTTGTTTCAACTTCACAATGCTCAGGTGGCCCTTGCGTGCCATAGTCAAAACACGTGCACAAAGAGCAGTGGGGACCACGGTGCAAAGCCCACGTGCCTCACAGGTGTTGCTCCAGCAGGAGAGCTCCTGCTTGACCCGGGAGAATGCAGAAAGGTCCTGACACCTTGTGTGGCCAGCCATTCCGAGTGAAGGCGCTGAGCTGGGAGAAGAGAGGGTCCTGTTCTAGGGCTTTCTAGAGCTCCTGTAGGGACACAGGGCCTTTGCTTGATCTTTCCCTCTTGATACAAAAATCTCAATTCATACCCTCATCCCATTGGTTAAATTGCAACAGGTTCTATCCACACGTGAACTTGATAGCCAAGTTCGGCCGCGCTGTTCTTTTTTTCTTATAGCGCTTGCTTGCAGATCTCACGCCTAAGCCGTTTCCTTCACTTACAAAACGACGTCAAGTTTGTGACCAAAGTGTGTGGATATGTATTTAAGATTCACTGAAGACATAATTTGTCTAAGTTCAATCACACTGTTGCAATGTAGACTAATGCTTACTACAAACCATGAAATACAAAGCACTGATCACACCCGAGCAAAACAAAAAACTCCAATATACACTTACAACATTGGCATGATATTGAGCCAATACGTTTTAATTATCCAAATGTCCCAGGTATAAATTTGATCAATTACAATTTCCCACAATGTTGAACTATCTCTTTAAAACAACCAGACCAGGCATGCAAACTCAATTGAACGGATTCAGATTCAGATTCAGCATGGTACAAACAATTTAATTTTGGCACAAAAACAGATAACAGGAGCTAAATAACTAAGGAACCAATTCCCATTGGTACCAGTATGAACTTAGGAGCACAGGGTTAAGGGTCAGCATGACTGCTAATAACGAAAAATGTACAGAGTATATCCTATTGCTAAAACAAATACTACTTTGATGTTTTATAGAAATACAAGTATTAAATACAACTTTTGACCGTTTTCATACGAATGGATACTTGAGCAAATCCCTTCTGAAAGGCTTTTTTCAAAATCGTAGACTGTTGGAAATAGCTCACTGGCCGTGTTTGGTTCCCCTTTAAAGACAAAAATAAACACACATAGAAGTTATAATTTTAATAGCACCATGTAAAGAAATTGTAACTTAAATTCATTGCTAATGTAGATACGTCTAAATGTGTCGGCTATCTTACACAAATGTAAAATCGCTTCTTTTTTTCCCCCTATTTCATTCCCAGATGAAATATTTTTCTATAGGGTCCTGGTCCACCCCATAGTCCCCTAAAAGAGGGAAGAAAATAGAAACAATCAAAACAAATATTTTTGTTTTTCTTCTGAATCAACACTACACATATATATTTATTTATGGACTGTCAAGCTGATGATAACTGATTTTATTACGCCCACTAATGTCTTTTCGTGCACTATTCTATCGCATAAGTTCTTTACCAAGTTTTTTAAAATGCTTTTAAACTTTGATTTAACTTCTTCCTAAACTGAACTATGAAGGTATTATTCTATCCCACTTGTAGAACACATTGTTTATAGTATTTTTGGTGAAATGTTAAGAGATGCATGGATTTCGGCAACCTAAACATGTTTCATAAATAAAGAAAGTAGACAATATTAGTCATTGCATTGTTATACGTATCACTTACTTGAGAAGGCCATGCCAATACAGGTGAGGCATCACGTGAGCCTTCATGTAGTACATGGATCTTCTTTCTTTGCTTTGGTCAACAGGGAACGTCTCCATTGGTTGACCATCATAATCAAACTCGGCTAAAACAACTGTATTGTAGCTTGTGACCAAAGGACAGGATGTGTAGCCATCATACTAAAAACATTAGAAATATTTCTTTATGCACGTCTACACACCTTAGATCACACATTAGATCTAAAACATACGTTTTGAGATATTCCAATTACATTTAATGCCACTCACCTTTTTATCTGGCTTTTCATTTTTCAGCACTTTAGTAATCGTTCTGTCCAAGACTGCAGACTGGGCAGCTACAAACAAGATGGAGAATTTCAACAAATTACTGAGCAAATTACTAGGGACACAATCTTGAGTCAAAATAAAAGGAACATAGATGGAATAATACAATTCAAATGTGAACCACAGCAGCACCACGCTAGCGTCACACTAATACGTCTGCATGCATTAGTAGACAAAAAATGTGTTTGAAGTTAAGATGGGTGTTTTTATGTTTTCAACCTATTCTGCAATTAGCACCTGTAATCTTTTTGTTAGTTACTTAATTGTAAAATTGTACGCAAAAAGCCAACGGAAAGAATTATTGGTTATTTTCTTTCAACTTTTCCAACTGTAATTTAGTAAGCTACTGTATACTACATGTTCAGAGGGAAGCAATACATACCTACAGCAGCACCTGTTTTAGACGTGGGCAAGTTGGTACAATCTCCAATCCCAAAGACATTAGGATATTTTTTATGTTGAAGGTTGTACTTGTTCACATCCAGCCAGCCAGTTTCATCAGACAACGGAGAGCCTTTTAGTTCCTTAATGGGCCCCATTGGTGGTGTGACATGAAGCATCTCATACTAAGGAAATATTTTACCGAAAGACAATTTAATGGTTAATCTCACAATGAAAATTGCTATTTTCTTTTTAAAAATCTACAATGCCGAATGGTAGCATTTTTGTGACATATTTTGATTCATACATTAACTCCCTTTGAAACCCTTTGTGACTAATAAAGAATAATAACAAACCTTGAATACTTTGGTTTCTCCTGGCTTGTCAAGATTCTCAAATACAGCTTCCTGCGTGTCTGCCTTCACTTCAATAAGGTTGTGCCTGAGGTTAACCTGTATGTCACGACTCTTGACAATATCCCACAACGCATCAGCGTACTTCTTAACTCCAAACAGCACTGGTAGTGAGGTGTTGTACACAATATTTGCCTTGGACCTCCTCCCTGTCTGATAAACAAGAAATAGTGGAAAACAATAAATGGTTCCATTTGATGTTATTTATCCGGTGTTCCCCAGCTTTTCAGGCTGAGGACCTTCTAATTTAATAAGCTTGTCACAATAAGTAAAATTGCCACTACTGTCTTGTTACCATGTATCAACAAAATAAAAGTATCAGACTATGCCTTTCAATTAGACAAACACATCTGTCTCAAAACCTTTAATTAAATGTGAATACGATTTGTCGTAGCAAGTTTGGATCTGCAATGTATTTTTTTGCTCCCTGTCGTCAGACCCCAGGTGGCAACTGGAGTGGAAGTGGAGGCATCTCTTCCAAGAAACACAGACACTAAGCGTAAGCATATGTCGTGTGACAGATTACTCTATAGCAGGACAGATCTTGAGTTCTGCATGAACTTTAGAAAAAGCTTCTTGGATGAAATTATATTCACTCGCTGGGATCCCTGTAGAACCCCTTGAAGGCCAAGGCCTCTACTTCAGGAACTCTAGGTGTATGGCTTTGAACAGTAATTAAATAATGCCCATTAGATATACCTTTCTGAGAAAGGCATCAGTCAGATACATTATCTTCTGTGGTGCTCCTGCACATTTCACTGGAGTGTTGGGGAAAGAGAAAACTGCATTGCCCTCTCTGAAGTTCTGCATTGCAGTCCATGTCTTCTCCACAGTTTCAATGGAGTAATTGGATCCTATTTTTGGATGACCAAATCCCTCCGGCAGGCCCTTAATCTACGGAACAGTCGGCTGATCATTTCAGAGATATGTTTACAAAAAAGGCATAATTGTGTGTTTGATAAGTTACTGGTAAAAGATGTACTACCTTCTCATACTGAAGTTGAAGACCAAGTGCGACAATCAAATACTCATAAGATATCTGTTAGACAAAATAAATGTTATTTTATCATGGTAGTAAAACCTATATAAAACCAAACTTTACATTACTCTTGTACATGATGGCTTTCAAAAATTTTTAAGATTTTCACTGGATCGTAACATCTTAATACGAAATTCTTCTTGCAAAACATTCTGGATAATATCAATGGCAACAAACTGCAGTTGTGAATAAAAATATCAACATACTTCTCTCCCATTGGCCGTTCGCACAGTGTTTGTGTCTGGGTTTATTTCTTCCACACTAGACTTCACCCATTTCACTCCAGTTGGCACAACACTTGCAGTGGGGCGGCCAGATGAGTTTAAACTTTTGGCCCCAGCACCCACCAATGTCCATATTGGCTGATAGTAGTGAATCTGAAAATAAGATCCTCAAAGTTTAACATGGCAAATTGATTACGATCTAAGCTTTTCACCTGGTGCCCTGAATAACTTACAGAAAAGTACAGTCTTTTAAAGTCTTGCTAATGCCTGTAGTACATTCAGAAAGTATTCATACCCCTTCCTTTTCCACATTTTGTTATGTTACATAATCACAAAGCAAAAACTGGTTTATAGATATTTGTGCAAATATATATTAACGATGATCCTTTGCTATGGCACTCAAACGTGAGCTCAGGTCCATCCTGTTTCCATTGATCATCATTGAGATGTTTCTTCAACTTGATTGGATTCCAACTGTGGTAAATTCAATTGATTGGGCATGATTAAGAAAGGCACACACCTGCCTATACAAAGTCCCAGAGTTGACAGTGCATGTAAGAGAAAAAACAAAGCCATCAAGAGGCCTCATTTGCAAAACTGCGGAGGATTCAAGTCAAAGTCAATCCCAAAGTTTGCTTAGAAAGTCCTTGAATAGCCCGTCCCGAGCAAGGACTTGAGCCAGATCTGGAGAGACCTGAAAAGAGCTGTGGTATTGTGTGTGTAGCGATTAGACGAAAAATGAATGAAGGGGTCTTAATACTTTCTGAATACACTGTATATTCAAAATATGTCAAAGTGATCATTAGACTCTTGCCTCACTGGGCTCAATGATTGCCACATTGTCCGCTCCAAGTTTCCTCTTCATGCGTGCACTCATTGTTATTCCAGCACTTCCTCCTCCAAGTATAAGCATTTTGTAATGCTCTTTGGATGAAGCAGGACTGCTTGTGTGAAAGTGATAAATGCCAATGCCAGTGTTACGGCATTGTTTCAAAAGCGCTGGTCTATAGAGCATGGCCATTGAAATACCTGGTGAATCAACAAATTAAGAAGCTCTTGAATGGCACACACTATTGTATTTTAAACAAACGCATCGTCATTGTGACATTCGCAACTGCACGGGTCGTTTAAGGACAAGCCCCAGCACGACCAAGATATGAACGGCATGTGCAATGTCAAGTCTTAAATTCAGTTTGTTCCAAAATACGTAGCTTTCCAACATTCATTGGAGAAATGTTTTATTTATTAATTTATTTATATGGATTTGGAATACGCAGTAAGCGTTGGTATAATGTATTTACTAGAATGAACCGCCTTGTCTACTTACCTTATGCGTTACCTTAACTAACAAACGTAGCCCTATGTGCAATGGTTGGTAAAATCCCCAATAATCGGCGATACAAATACAACGCCAACAGAGAAGTTCTATAGTTACAGTCCTCTTGCGGATTTAATTAGAGACTTGCTCAACGTGAAGCGTCTAAGTGTTTGGATGAACAACACATAAAAAACCTGACTGCGGTCTTACTTAAATGCCAGCGTAGTCCTCTTAAAGTGAAACTGACAAATTAATTTGACAACGGAAACAAGGAAACGTCTTGTACGCTGCGTACTGCACGTCCTGTTAACCATTTTGCAGTCTGAACACTGTTGTTGCTTGAAATATGTGCAACGGCACCAAATGCGTCTGATACAACAATACGGCAGTGGACTTTGCTTAGATTTTTACAGGTCATTCTCCTTCTATAATCAACAGAAGAAGTTCAGCTAAAAAGAGCAATCAACAGCGAAGACATGCTTTTGTTAACGGTAGCCCCTGGTGGACCAAATCACTCAATATGTCAACATGAGGTCGATATTTAGCCTTATAGGTTAAAATATGTTAAATTCCCCAATCTTATCTTCTTTCAAATAAACCAAAAGTATCCCAATTTACTTGGCTTCATTATGTTTAGTTCAAAAGTTACAAGCATTTTACTTAAGTGCGCAGGCGGGGAAAACTAAAGAAGACCGGAGCTATATATTAATTTAAACTTTTTATTTTATTTTATTATTTGCACAGTAAAAACAAAACAGAAGCGCATCAAAAAAATTATATATATATATATATATATATATATATATAATAAACATGTGCAGGTGAGGTTAGAAACCCGAGTGGGCTTATAACAAATACCTCACCTAAAAAGTAATTAGGCCTATTAGAGGTTAGAATACTTACATTACTTATCCAAAATCCCAAAATTATGAGCAACTGTAATATCAGAACGAAACTGCTTCTAGGCTACTCAAAATGTACGATTTATAGTATGTGTTGCGTTAAACACACTTTACTTAATGGATAGACCTACCTATAGCAGATGTCGTACACCACCTGAATAGCGTGATAAAAAAGGATAACAAGTGTGTATATCTGCAAAATATGTCGTCTGGTTGGACAGTGTATGTGTCAGAGTGGCGGATCCAGAAAAGTATCAATGGGGTGGCAAAAGGATGGCATGAAGATCATCAGTGGTGGCACCACCAAAGTGTAGTTCTCTTACCATACGCCAATATGTAAATATACAGTATGTGTACATACGCGTAACACAGCTATTTAAGCCTATCCTCATTGATTCACTTGCAGTAATAGTATAACATTGGAATACATTTAACTAAACATTATAACAATAACATGTACAATTATTTGTTTTCCATTAAGTTAACTAGAGCTTATGAGATGACAAAATTAACACATGGTTGCCACACCTTTTCTCTTGTTGAATACAGAAATTTGAGTTGGTGGCCAAAAATGTAGAGTATTTTAACTAAGTTAAAGACCACATCCTAAATGTTACGCCTAATGATCAATATATAAACTAATAAACTTATATCAACATTATCTGGGCAGTCATGTTACAGTGAGTGCTTTGAGATACACTACATACAACCAATAATTAATTACAAAGTCCATCTTCAGTGCTACAATGACTAGTTTCTTTGATCAATAAATTAAAATGTGCATATGGTGACAGGAACAGTAAAAAAAAGCCGTATTTTCAAGTATTTTTAAATTTACCTTTCAAGTGATTCAGAATATATTTTTCCGAAGTACTAGAGTTTCCTTAGCCAACCTGTAGAAAATAAAAAATGGCTCTAGCTAACGTTTGCTTTAGCATTTAAGCACCCAAAACCGGCATCAGAAAATGCCATGAGAACAATAAAATAACTTGATTTCATGTTACTCAGCATTGTAAGTATGCTTATAACATTCAGATAATTAATTGTAAAGTACAATCATAGTTTTCTTGTGCGTTTGGCCTTGATCCAGTAAATGATGCTGACGAAATAAGTCAACTCTTGGGTGCACGTGTGTGGATGGCGAGAGGTGGTATGGGACCGCCGCTGAACCATTGTTCTGTGGAGGGACGACCGACGCGAAACCTTCAATTCAAAAGTCTAAATTCAAGGTTTGAGATTAGAATCATCAGTATCTAGAATAATAATACTTAATTATTTTAAAAACTTCTAATAACTGAGGTGGCAGCTGGGGTGGAACGGTGCATTTGCCACTTGTGCCACCCCGGTAGATCTGTCTCTGGTGTGTCCTGTTCTCTTCCCCCTCTGCTGCTAGATTCGCTCTCTTTTACCAGGCTAAGCACATCTGTAAATAAAGGTTTGCAAATATTTAGTGTTTGCAGTAAGGAATGCGGGTTGAGTCTTTAATTTTGCATCTGTAAAAAAATATTTCACCTATTTATGTTTGCAAAAGGGTCAATACGACAAATTGTCTCACTCAAGTGACAAATCTATGGTCTGCCTTTGCAAATCTTCATTCTGCAAGTGCAAAGCTTTTTTCTGCAAGTGCAAAATATTCACTCCACATGCACAAATTTTGTCATCAATATTTCGCTTAACTATGTGACTAAAATATTTGAGCATAGATTGGCAATTCCAAATCAGGTTCTTGCCTGATTGGTTGCCGATTGATGAAACTCTTAAAGGTGCAGTATGTAGTTCTAGAGAATTGGGGAAAAAATTGCAAGAATTTGAATCACAACACTCAAAAAGGCCACCTCCTGAGTCTTTGGTCCCGCCCATCCCACACATGCCCGTGCACGCTCTGACTTGACTTCATGAGCCCGAGCAAGGCAATCTATAAAGCAATGTCTGATTCCAAGGTGAGAAACAAAAGAATCCCAAGCGTCTGATCGTAAATGCTTTAAAACGGAGTGGTTTACACCTAAGCAACAAGCACAGACACAAATGACCGTTTCGGTAGTAACGACATAGAGTTAGCAAACAATTTAATAATTTTATAGGTGATTGACAGGCAGGTAGCCCTTACTCTTTGCAAAAACTCTACTGATTGGTTGGGGATAGGCAGGCGTCCCTAGATTTTTTAAAAGCTGAATACAGGGCCCAGGGCACTCATATATAGCACAACTTCTGTCTGAGCATTTGGTTTAATGATATCCTCCAGGAGGTATGTAATAATCGTAAAAAAAACATTAAAAAAAATAATTTATTGATACAAATTCAAACTTATGAATCCGAGTGTCATAATCCTCAATGCCATCAGGACAGCAGTAATTATTACTAGACTATGCTCCTTGACCTTTTAGTCTGATGTTAGCTAGATCCACCATAGTTATGTATCTAAGACTTCAATACTGTAAAAACGCATTATAAAACTTGCAGATAAGTTTATATCTAACAAGACTGAACCCTTCCCTCATAGGATGTGGATCGTGGCAAGTGTAATCGCTTGTAATCTTTAAAGGGATACTTTACGACTTTCTTCAACAATATATGTTGTTGTTTAGGCTAAATTAAGTAAGTACATTGAACAAGTTTGGGCCATAGGATCAATGTTAGTGAAATTCATATATTTTTCCGAACATCTGCATTTTAAAGCGACAATGTGCAACTTTTTGTATTAACGTATTATCAATAGCTTTTTACAGTTTGCACATTGTAATGTCTAAGGGAGCATGAAAAAAAATCGCCATTCATTTTGTCTGCCACTGGTTAAGATCCCCTGCGAAACTGACAAATTGCTTTATGGCACAAGGAAGCGCGTCACTAAATCAGGAAGACAATATCATAATTGGAGTATAGTTGTTGATTGTGCTAGAGACATGCAGTGACCACGAGTATTCGGCATGTCTTCTTTTCGGTAAAATAACGTGCACTAAGCAAACAGTAGGGGTTCCCAAAACCAGAACCTACATTCAGCTGCTTTAAATGACTGCATAGATCATTGCGCGAATCAAACTTAAAAAATCAAACGCTCTCGCCTTGGCTGAAAACTGCGGTAGTTTTTAAAAATTCAGGAAGGACCCCCGATGACGCAGTTGTCATTTTTTCAACTTGTTTGACATTCTGCTGTTTGATTGTGAAATGCTAAATGACAATACAACGTTTAAAGTACTACAATCATTGGTATCTGATGAAAAACATCTAAAGATCAGAAATGGGCGAACTATTGCTTTCACGATTGACCTAAGGTGCTCTTCAGTAATGATATGACCCTGAGTGACTGGCTTTGGCAAGATGTAGGATTGTGAGGAATTTCCCTTTTATTGATGTTCAACCCCCTTACATCCACCTGCTCCAAAGGCTGCCCATGTGTGGTTGAGTACTCTAGACCTTATGAACACTGATCAAATTTATGTAGTGCTACAGCTACAACATAGGGTGTATGTTTGTATTGAAACAATTTTGCACATGACAGTATGGAAGCTCATAAGGGACTTTATTCAAATGGAAATGTAAACTTGAAAATGCAAATGTAATTCAACAATAGCATTATCACTTTCCACATTTGTATGTGTTATTTAAGACAAAATGTAAATGAAAATGCAATCATCCCATTTGCATTTACATTTTCAAATGCTTCAATGGGCAATTTTATGGGCAATATTCAAATTCAAATGCAAAAGCTGTTTGACATTACATTTTCGAAGTCCTACCCTGCCATACTGCGGACAATATTCAAATGTTAATTCAAACTTGAAAATTAAATAATAAGTGAACAATGTAAGAGTGCAGGTATAATTGTGTGTAATAGCAAATGGCCTGTGGTAAGTACGGGGTAAGGTCCCTAAAGTACCAGCCATAAAGTGTCAGGTAGTACTGTCCAAGTGTAAATGGCTGTGTCTGGTTGCCATGAATGCCGTGATAGTCGACCAGTCATTTCAATATACACAGGATAGGATGTTATAACATCCATTATGCCATATTCCAAGATGAGCACTTCAAAAGACAATATTTTAGAATGGACTTAGGTTGAGAGCAGATATGTCATTGGGGTTTTCAAGTGGGCACCCTCCATCCCAGATGTTTCATTAATTTGAGCCCACGACACCTCCAGAGGGCCTAATGGTGAGCAATGACGTCTCAGAGCCAGATTATAAGGTTATAAGATTGAGTAAATATTTTAGTTTACCGGTCTTATGTTAAAAGAATGCCATTTTCATGTGCAAAATGGGAGATGGCTGAGACCAACTCCCTTTTCGAGAAAAGTTATAAAAATTATAAAAGTAGAGATAGGGTTAGCAATAGTCATGAAGTTAATATAGTTACCCCTTATTATTATTAGTGATGAAAGCTATATATCACTACCTAGTTAAACTTAGGCATAGTGAATTAAAGACAGAATAACGAAAGATCTCGGTCCGCCCCCTTTGAACACGGCAAACGTTATGAAAATGAATAAAATATAGAAAGGTTCATTTATATGGATTAATATGATTTTTGAACACAGCCCGGGCAAACGTTATGGAAATTAATAAAATATTGAAAGGTTCATTTATATGGATTAATATGATTTTAATATAGGCTAGTCTAAAGATATTTTTTATACTCTCTTGTGGCTCCCCCTCCTTCAGGATTACGTCACATAATCATCATACATTTTTTATTTACATATCTTCCCCTTTTTTTTCATGTCATGGAATGATTGGCTAAATTGGTCATTAAGACATTTTCTTTACCTTTCAAATTTACCATAATGCCCCTATTCATTGGTATTGAAATATAAAAAGATATATTTGAAACTGGATATTCATTGAACAAGATGTCCATCATGTCTGGGCAAACTTTTGAACGCAAGTGTTCCCATTGCGAATGCAAATTTACCTGCTGAACAATAAACCTATATCTCTTGGTGCACTTCTGGATGTCTCGCCGTGCGTGGAACGCTGTAATTATACACACACATTTTACTAAACTAGCAGTCCTATCCTATCCATACAAATAGATCTTTTAGTTTAACCCAAATTTGGAGACCAATTGTGTCTCTCATGTATAGCATGAATCCTGTGATACTAGCTAGCTAGTTGAAAAGTTAAGATAGCGCTTTAGGAACTTCGGTGGCCAAATATCAGATTACTTTAAAATAGGATTTGTTTTCAAGCAAATATTTGACTGATTACGGGGTATCAAGATTTCTCCTATGTGGCTTTGGCGTAGCCTATATATTTCTTATTGCAACTGCTAGTGAGACCAAATCAAAATAACCACTCCAACTATAGTGCTGTCTCAATGTTGCTCTTAGAAAAGGTTTGTTATCTGAGGACAGGCAGGTGCGCGCTAAGACTCTTAATAAGAGGTGGAATAGCCAGCATTTCAGCCAATCCAACTTATACAGTCGAACTTCATTGTCTGCCTCCAGTTAAACAAAAATCCATTCAACGTATTTTCTGTCACGTTTGTCGCACTTATATGGTTTGGGTGATTTTACATTGTTATTCTGTGAGCAAAAATTAGACAGAATATATTTGCAAATGTAATCATACCTAAAAGGTCACTAATTGAATCACTATTGGTCGAAAATCATTTAAGGGGGAAATCCCCGCCATCCCCCCATCAAATCGCACACTGGCTATGTCCATAAACAGTATCCACCTATAGTAGGCTAGACAACTCCAACCGCTGCAATGTAGTCTTAACGGGACACAATTCACGCAGCGGCGACTAAAATCGCGCTGTGTAGCGTTTTGAAACTGTTTGAATCACCACAAATATG